>JAOEHI010044107.1:0-14071 GCA_025447815.1 Percopsis transmontana
TAAACCGCTTCCACGTCTGCCTTCAGTTTTCCCTCTGGCACGCGCCTACTCTCGCCACCCCACAACGCATCATTACACCTGCCCTGCCCTGTCTTATCCTAGCCTGTCCTGTCAGCTTGGACCTCATTCCCTGCCGCTTGCAGCTATATTTTATTTATGATTTTAGTTGGACTAAACACTAACTGACCAAAATGGGTGTGAAGTGCATTGAAAGCGAACCCCAGAGAACTGTAAAATACTGTAAGATACTTATTCCAAATATCTATCTGATGTAGTAATATTATTACTGCTACTACAATCTACATTTTAAAACCCTATTAAAGTACATACCGCAAGCCAGCCCGATAGACCCTGGGGGACTGAGGAGTGGGCTGACGTTGATCCGAAAAAGAATATAAACACTGAGGCTTGATGTAAAAAAAACTAAATTTTACACTATCAACCCATCTGTGTCCTTTAAAGATTACAGCCTGGAGATCTTTAGTCAGGCTTGTCAGCTCATGTTTACCGTATGTGCAGTTGCCTGGATTAATGCCCTGGCATCAAGCTAACATGCCTGAGCCAAAAAGACAAGAGTGATCTGCTTTTAATCTTCTCACAGGTACAATTCAGAAGGCCTTACTCAGTGTGCCATTCTTTCACTGGGCTAATTACAAAGCACTAATTATAATTAACAGAGCGCCGTGAATCGGGGCTCCCATTAATTAGCATGCTGGGATCTTCTTTTGTTTACTGTTAGAAGGCATTCTCCCCCAACTACCACATGAAAGCCTCCGATTTGTCTTTGGAGATATGAACTTGGGTTGGAGACCCACTTCATTCTGTGAGGAAAGTAATAGTGTGCTAATGCTATACAACATAATCCTTAATATGACTATTGTTTTCTAATTGGCGTAACACCATAACACAGAAGTATCAATATGTTGCTTCTTAATCAAGACGCCAGATTTGTTTTGATATGGAAATAGGATGTTCGGACTAGCACGTACTGTATAGCGAGTGCCTTAAAATAATCCATTAAAACAATTCATCAGCACAAACCTCCGAACCAATCGAGTCGTCCTTTGATCGCAGCACAATCTCTCCGAATTCAGACTTTAAGAGGTTTCTCACAAACACGTTACTCCAGATCCCCTCTTCTTTCAAATCTTTGCAGACATGAAGGCCAGTTAAATGTCTTCATGTGTGCACCCAGTGTCTCCAGAAATATGAATTGTAAAATATGTGGAATGGCGGCGGATGAGCAAACAGGAGATTATAATGCAGAAGGCTTTTGAAGGTGTTGTGAAGGTTTTCTTCACCCTCCACCTCAGGTGACACACAAAGGCTTTGAAACTTGAAGGTGACACTTAAGCATTGTCCATTCATATGTCTAGGCAGTCTATTAGAAGGCTCTAGCCAGGTAGAAATAAATAAAACTTATTTTAAAATAATTAATACATTAATTACAGTTGTGCATTTTAAGCGACATTTTGAGAGCAGAAACAAATAATGATATTTATTCTCTTTTAAAACACGAAAAATATATTTAAATTCAAGGTCCTGGGCTTGTCTCTGCCTCATGGAAGTTTGTCATGGCAATTTCCTTCTCTTCACTGTCTCCTCACTGTGCTATCACAGTAAATGCAAAAAATAAGCAATTAAACTACTTACCATCTTTCATTTTGCCCTGATTGATTAAAACTGGTGTCACATTTCAAGTGGTGAATCAGATTTTTGAACCAAGCTCATCATGTGATGTCTTGATGTTAAGGGCAACAGCGCTCCAGGCGAGCAGTGTAGGACAGCAGAATGAGATTGGACACTGATTGGTTTTGGAAGTAGCACTTGCATTTCACACAGCAGATGTTTTGCTGTGAGGAAGCGATCAACATCAAACGTTAGGATCAGTTCATATAAGCAAGAGCACAAACGT
Organism: Percopsis transmontana; assembly: GCA_025447815.1. Taxonomy (NCBI): domain Eukaryota; kingdom Metazoa; phylum Chordata; class Actinopteri; order Percopsiformes; family Percopsidae; genus Percopsis; species Percopsis transmontana. The sequence continues at coordinate 1,916 of JAOEHI010044107.1, forward strand.
CAGTTTTACATGAGTACGCTCTTGTCATTATAAATACATCATAGCTCCAGCAGGAGCCTGTCTCAGTTGAAGGAACCAGTCAATTTTCTCCTATTTGAATAATTGCTAATCAGAGTAAAATTTTCAAGGAGAATTTGTCCGCTAATCTCTGGGGACGACACGTAGAGACGGGAACATTTTTTACCAGAGGGGACGCTGTTCCTTTAAGAGGATTAGTGATCTGTCTGTCAGTCATGTCGTTAAACTAATGTTTCCAGTGGCCTCTCATTGGGCCAGAAACCGCCTCCACACTCCCCAACATCAAAATAAATGTTAACATGCCTCCTCTCTATAAAGGAAGGATTTGGGATGCTTATTATTCATTCCACTAAAGCATAGCCTTTTCTCTTTCCTGCCATAACCTTTGCCTCAAGCAAGCATGTGTGCTTGCACGTAGCCTAAATCAGCCATGAAATACACCAGGATTTGACCTGGTATTCATCGTTTTGAGGAGAGTGCGTTACTGGCACCCCCCCCCCCCCCGCCCCCCCTCAGATTAGCTGTACTCAATTGACCATGGTCTGAAATCAGCTAAGTGGTTTTCTACAGTGCTAAAATAAGCACAAACTTTCTTTGATTGGGGCGTACTGGGTGCTAATTGCAGCATAAAAAAAATGATGTATCTTGACGCTTCTTCACGATTTAACGGTACATGTAACCTATGGGGCACTCTTAATTTTGTTTGCCGTAATCGTTTATGGACACCAGGGATAGATAAAGTGTAAGGAGGCAGGAGCATGCGTGGCGGATGCTGGGTCAGGAGAAGTCTGTTACATACAACCCCTCTTAAATCAGGCAGATTTAGGGCCACCATAGGACCGCATGGCGGTTCAATAGCGCGAACAAGCGGGTAGGTGGAACGATTAGCATTAGAGAGGGAGCTGGAGAGAGAAAGAGAGAGAGGGAGAGAGGACACAGTGATTGAAATGCTCCCCATTCCCCTTCCTTCGTCTGCTCAAACAGCCTGAAGTTCCTCCCCTATCAGCCCACATGAAAAATAAATCAGAGTTTCAGGTCACAATCCAGTCGATGGCGAGTCAATCCGCCATAATTGGTTGGCGTCACACGGCGGTGAGGCTGAAATCTATCGGGCAGCCGGGCTGGAGGAAGCCTAATTGGTGTCAGCTCAGGTTGCAGCTCTGCCGCAGGAATACAGGTCGGCTCCGGCGGCCTCGCCAGCACACCACTTTTAACTGGCTTTTCCATTCTTCTCAGCCACCATTTCCCTTCACACAATCCTTTTTACTCCTCGGCTCAGGAAGAGACTTGGGAGAGTTGGGAGTGAAGATTGTACAGTTTTTGGAATTAACAGCAATTACAGGACTTTCATACGTATGTGTGTGTTTATGTTCTGAGGTCCACACAGGTGGAAAAATTGCACCTATCCAAACGTTTGGTCCACCCATGCGTTAAAGCGCATGATTGGCGATTTGCTGAAGTTCCCCCGAAACTAGGTCTAGGGTTTTGTTCAGTGAGTTGAGACGGTGCTGAACTGATGGGCTGGTGTAAAAATGGGGAGGTGGTGGGTTGTGGATAGGTGTAACATATTCATTCAGCATGGCTGCATGGCATACCTGTGAGCATCCTTGTGCAAGATTCCTAGACCCTACCTGCTCCTTCATACGAAATTGTAATTGTTTTAACAACACAATTATCACAAAACAATTATCTGTTCGTGGTCTGTCATGCCCACCAAACTTACATGAAACTGAACTATTGAACATGTTTGACATGTTCAAAAGGTTTTGTTTGTTTGCTATGTTGATGCCAACTAAAAGTTTTTTTGGGCAGATTTTCTTTTTGTTGCCAGTGCTTTATTGCATCATAAATTCCCCTGATATCATCATTCATTAAAGGGAAAAATAGCTTATAGTTCCTGCGACGACGCTGTTGTTGTTCATCTGCTGTTTGTTGTTTTGTTGGACATTGATGTCATGCTAAATCAAGCATGTGACTAAATGACTCTGGTGTATCATGATGACTCATAATGTAAGTTGTGAGCTCAGCATGCGGTGACGAGGTGTCAGCTGCTCATAGGGACATTAATGTGACAGCAGCAATTACACATAAATAATCACAGCAATTTCAAATGCAATAGCATTAAACATGTCAGGCTCTTGCTGTACGCTGTAGAGGTGAAAGAAGGAATAGTCCATAACATTTGGGGGATTTTAATTTATCATAATGACTATTGGAATATGCACATTTCTTCACTGCAGAATAAGGTCTGAATTCATTTTAATTGAGAAGAGATCATTGTCGCTAAAAAGGTCAGGGAAACATTTTCCACTTGAAAATTCAATGTGAGATGGAGTTTGTGGAAAGAGAAGTGTTTCACACAACATTACAAGAGTGCCTTAGCCTTGGATCCACATAGCCTTTGGCGGTTGGTATTTTGCCCAAAGAAAGGAAAACATTCCTATTCATACTTTGCCTTTTTAGGACGTTATGGCACAACCACATCATTATATCAAAAGGAGCCATCCAGAGGTAGCCAGATTTTGTTCTAATATGCCGTTTGAGGGACAGATGTACGTATATTAGTAAGCGCAAAGTAAACAGCGACTTGGCCAGTCTGCAGAAAGCGCATTCTGTCTCTTTTCATTTTACGTTGGATGTACCAAACCGTAATCAGCACACATCACCGCCCTCTAACCGTGACTTGCGGCACCAGGTTCGCTGAGGTTCTATATCACCATCAGGTTTGGGTAGGGACATATCCCTGCCAATATTAAGGGACCATTAAATTGTCCCTACAAATGATTTCTATAAGTGAAATGTATTACGATCTGGTCTAGGGGATGCAAATGCAGGGAGGCATGGAGACAGAGATGTAGGTAGTAAGGGTATTTACTGGGCAAGTTCGTAGTCGTAGTACAGGCAGGGTTCAGCAATAAGGAATATTATACAAGCAGAGGTACAAAAGGGGGCGGGCAGGAATCGTAAATTCGTTGAAATTATAAATTTTTCGTCATGATGGAGTAAGCCACTGATGAAAAGCATGTTAAGACCACTGTACAGTAAAATACAACTACTAATGTTAGAATTAAAATTAGGTCATTTAGCGGATGCTTTTATCCAAAGCAACTTGCAATTACATGCTGCTATTACATGGAGCAGATAGGGGTTAGGCATCTTGCTCAAGGATGCTTACAGGTAGGCCAACTCATGGGGCTTGAACTCAAAAACTTAAATTACATTAGTGTCATTATAATCATGAACAATGTTGTGGAACTAACATTGCTAATTAAACGAATATAGCGAATATAGCGAATATAGCGAATATATTGCTTTTTGTTTTGATGAGGCATCCTGCGGTGCGACACTGGTGGCTGGTGTTGCAAGATAGTGTATTTTTTCCGCTAAGTTACATATTAAGGCCTGTTTACGGTGTGTTTTAGCCGGGTTTTCGCGTGGAAGGCTCTATAGAAATCTGGCACCCTATTGAACGAAGTTAAACTTCCTGAACAGGCTTGATGAAAATATGTAAATTTTAATATATCATATTTCTGGGCAGATCCCACAGTTTTCTCGGAATGATGCTTGGTTTTCTAAGATGCTTTGTGTTACGTTGATCACATGGAGACTCAAGTAATGTGATGTCCATGGTTCCTGTGGCTTTCCATATATAACCCACTGGATTCCGATTAAGACAATCCTAACTTTGTTAAGCCAAAAATAGCAAAGCTTTTTTCAACTGAAATCTCTTGACACTCAGTGTATTGTTTTGCAGTTTTACCTTTCTGAAAGCGTCCTTCCCGCCACACATTTTATTTCAGTGCCGTTCTCCAGCTACTTAAGTGGCTCCTGTGTACTGACACCAGCTGACCTTTGACCTCTCCCCTCGGTAGGGGACAGTAATTAAGGGCTGATTTCTCTGGCAGACTCAGCCGTGTTGAATATTTCATCAACTCCCATTCTGGCACTAACTATGGCACTCGGAGGAATTTGGACATAGCTGCTAGGAGCTAAGGAGCTTTTGCTAATGGTACGGACGAACGCTTTATGATTAACTGTAGGGTTAAAGAGCATATGCTGTACACACAAGGGGACATTTAATCATCTGACAATGACCACAGGGAGCCATTGATCATCTACAGGCTTGTTTTGGAGCGTAGCTATTGTGGAGCATGATTTTTCTTCTTCTTCTTTTTTTATGCTGCAGGTTAGAGGGCCAGGAGACTGTTGTTAACAAAGACTTTTGGGATTTAATTTACCCCCATTTATAAACAATGCATGTTCTGTTCTGAGATAACCTTTTCATATGCCCAGAGAAATTCCAGAATTTATTACAAATTATCTGAGCCAAAGGTCGGATTAGCATTAGTCAACATTCATCCAATGGCGGAACAGGACTCGACACGGCCTTCAGTTTTACCACAAGTAACACAAAAGTTGCTGTATGCACTCAGAACTGGTGCGCAATGCACTAATTAACAGTAGGCTACATATACTGTAGTAAAGCTAACCTCACACACACACACACATGCACATGCGTAGTGCATTGGCTACAACCTGATCTACATATTTGCCTGATCTGTGTACTGTACCAACACTTAGGTTTATCAAAACGCTCTTAACAGTCCAAGGTTGCCACAAACACTCTCAACAGACCAAGCACCACTAGCAATTGACACACACACAATTTGCAATCGACACATTTCAGTCTAAAGTCAAAGGTCAAAATACAATATGTTACATGTTTGATATTGTTTGATATGAGCGTAATACGTAAGTAATAACCTCATTAAATAATATTATGCAGTCAAAACAAACTATGTAGCTTTAGGTGACAGAGGAGACAGAGAAGGCCTTACTGGCCCTGATGGCCCATCTTTGCATTCATCTCTGCATATAGTCTTTGCACATGGCACCTGTTCAAGGCATAGAATCTAAATCATTACAAAATGCCATTTTTACTCAGAAAGAGAAGTTTCTTTGTAATGTGTACAGTACCATACCATATATATTTTTACATTTTGGTCCTGGTGTATAAGCCAATTACCATTTACTGTGTGAAAAGAGGGAGAAAGCTGGTCATATATAGTAAGGTTAGAGGCTGTGTTATGACTGTGTGGTGGATGGGTTTGTGCTCCGGAGTTAGGGGATTATGGGGTATTCAGGTTGACATGGCCACCACCAAACATATTACTGGGCCCCTCTCCCGCCCAGCTTGGGTCATTCAACGACTCCTTTCTGCTATTACATTTTACCCTGGCATATTTTTATAATGGCAACGTAATGGACTGTAGATGACAAATTACGTGGCCCAAAATTACAAATAAATACATAATAACATTTTCAACTATTCAAGTTTTAGTTTTCTCACAAAAAGCTTTACCTAGTGATGACAACATTTGGCTTCCGCCACTATTCATATTTCTGGACATTATTTTTCTCTTTCATTTATTCACGTACTCACTGACTGACTGACTGATTATTTTTGTATGCCGGGCACTTTTTTCCAAAACAAGCAACACTAGTGGGACACTAGTCTCCAATCAGGGCTGGTTATTCTCCACGGTGGCTGTAAACAGGCTCTTTGTCAGTCAGCGACTCAATAGATTTAACAGGTGGATGTGAGGCGCATACTAACAAGAGCGTCTATAAGACAGCCGGTCTTCCCCTCTGGCTAAGTGACCGGCTCAGAGACAGTGGCATCCCTGTCAGCGCCGCCCAGTCATGCAGTTTTGATCTAGCTAAACCCTAGGCTCAGATGGTGGGGGAAATGACCTTTAGAGATGTTGAATAATGAAAAAGTAAATAATGTCAGCTTCTGTCCTGTGTCGCTTCTCATTTACCTCCCACTATATTTCCGAAGGTTCTTTATGTTTATATGTATAGGTCATATGTGTTGTTGTTGTTGTAGATGTTCATCTTTAGCACTGCCAATAAAGCTTAATAAAAAAAAAACTTTTTTTTTGCTTTCTCTGAAATCATTAAAGGTCCCTTGTAAAATATTAGTTTATCCAGTTGTGTAAAACCAGCCCCAGGTGTGACATCATTTCTGCATTGTTACCAATCATCTATACCTATCCTGCCACTCCCACTCTTGTACTGTAGCCAATCAAGTTGGGGTATGTTAAATATTTAAAAATAACGCCACCACCAACTAAAACGGAATGTTCTGGTTCAAGGGAGAAGAAGTCATTTTTAGTTTTGATACTTGATGACCTGTGTGTGTACATTACAACTCTTACACAAACACCCAGAGGGTCCTTGTGCATCTATTAATGCAGTGGCTCTCACATTTCCATGTAAAAGCCCCGCAAATAGAGGCAGAATAAGCCACAGACACATTAAGAGTTTGCGCCGAAAAAACAACAAAAAACACCAATAACAGGTTATGGATTTATTTATTTAGGTTAATCTATTGTGAGATTCTGGAGATCTTATCTATTTATTTTACACATTTTTTATCATTTATATTTTTTTCCAGGTAAAAGTATATTAATAATTGTTTCCATATTTCAATATGGGCCCCACAACCTCCACCAAGGAGCCTCTCTGAGTCCTTTGACAGACACATATTAACTATTAACTGCATCCTGTTGGTGTGTGTGTGTGTGTGTGCAGTGCGTACCAGGTGGTTGTGGAGGAGGAGCGCCCCCGCAGGGCTCGGGGCACAGCAGAGATCCTGCGCTGCTACCCGGTCCCGATTCACTTCCAGAACGCCACGCTCCTCAACTCCCAGTACTACTTCACTGCCCAGTTCCCCGCCATGGGCCTCCACTCCCCCCAGCCCTTCACCGTGGGCGATAACAAGACCTACAACGGCTACTGGAACGCTCCGCTGCTGCCCCAGAAGAGCTACAGCATCTATTACCAGGCTGTCAGCACAGCCAATGGGGTGCGTTTCTACAGCTCTATAGGATTGGTGTTATTGTTTCTTAATGGTTGTTTACAAAGGATTCACTGAGGCTCTATTAAAGGTACACTCCTCAATTGCATTATAGCACCCCCACCCCAAATTTCAACCCCCTAGCTCACACTGTTAATATTTAAACTGTGTTAAACCATTAAATTAAACCATTAATGAAACCTCTGTAAACACTACATATGTGTGCTATAGCCATTAGGTTCAGAAATGTGGCACTTTGTGAAATAACACGAGATATGGAGCTTATAAGCTCCAGTGAATCAGTAAGGTACTTTATTTATATTTAAATAAAGTGCAGTAAAGCAAACAGATAATTGTATTGCCAGTTAAGTTAAAAAAACGACTATGCAAGCACTAATTAGTCTATTGAATTGAACTGACAGCCGTTTTGTAGATGAAAAAGACATTAAATTATTGCTATTATTTTATTTTGTATAATGTCATCGGTAGGAATAAGTAAAAAAATAAATTCTGGAGAAAAAAAATATATAATGTAAAGCAGAAGTGTTTCTTGTTCTGTCTATTGATAAGGTAAGTAAAAGCAGGCTTCATTTTGTGTTTTTAGCTGTTTTTGAGAGCTTACTTGCCTCTCTCTTTACAGAAGGAGCACATTCACTGTTAAGTGCACATCAAAGTGTGTGTTGGGCTTCATAGTGAAAGACTTGACTGACAGATGGACGAACTAGGGAACTGTCTGCCTAGTTAAAGGAACTGAGGGGTCTGCGTATAGAACTCCTTTAGCTATAGCTCTTCACACAATGACGCCTCCAATAGACGTGACACAACTATATTGTACCAGCAGCACATTTTGTACTCTTAATAGGCTGCAGCAAGGCTGGCCTCAGACAGCAGAGCCCTCTGCCTTGACACGCCCTCGCCCACTATTATCCTGGCCCAGTTTGCCTGCCTTATCCAATGGAACCTTATGGTAAATGCCAGATGGAGCTTTGATCAAGTGCATTTAAGGAGCAAGGTTGTCTTGGCGGCAGGGAAGGATTGGAGGCAGGCAGCACGACAGGATTGGCGATCGTTGAGGCCACAGCCTCTGTCATCAAGTAGCGCTGTGCTCGACGTCCCTGCACAGAGCCAGCAGACGGCTCAATGGTGACTTTGAGAGGCTCGTCGATTGTGGTCCTGAATGAGAATGTCGAAAAATGTGGTCCTTCAGCAATACAGGCACATCTTGAAGGACACAATGAAAACAACATGTGATTCAGGACTGAATGAAGAGAAAAACATTTTTGTTCAACTTGTCGCCTAATAGACCTGTGTCCTTTTTTGCTAATTTCGGGGCCGCGGTAAGCGGGCACAATGGCGGCGCAGGATTAGAGTGAATACATTATCAGTAGGAGTGGTGGGGGATGTCTTCAATTGCGGCCAATCAAATCAGCTCCTCTCATTCCCTTTAACAGCAGCGCACTCTCTGTCACGGCCAACTGCTATTTCATAATAGACGGTGAAAGCAGAAAAGCTTCTCCTGGGAGAAAACTGTCAAAAATGATGTCCTTGTTCAGGAGGTGCACAGTCACCAAGTGCACAAATATGGCACCTCTAATAAACCACCATGATACACGTGCATATATTTTGTTTGTGATTAAAAAGGTTAAGGACAGCACACCAGGAGATTTAGAGACATCACCAAGGTAATCTAATGTTAATATAACACCAACAACAAGTAAATAAACACAATATGGTGTAGGCTATGCCTGTTTTGGAGTGAGGAATACATCAACCTAATCATTAATTGGAAACAACATGAAAAAACAAAAGGCGTTTAAATAATGGCTCAAGTTATTTTACAGTAACGTTAGCGCAAAATTTTTAATGATCGAAACCAGCCAGCCCACGATCCCACTGAGTCCCTCGTTACCTAGGCAGCGAGACAAAATTTATGAATTGCATGTAAATTGTTAATAGAGTGAGAGAGAGAGAGTGTGTGTTTGTGTGTAGGAGAGAGAGAGAGTGAGTGCACGCATGATGTTTAGGTGTGTTCGTTTCACAACCACATTACTTGGCCTGATAATAATGCTTAACCTGTCTATGTTAGTGCTTAACACATATTTATTATTATTTAAGTGCTTTATGAATACTTTCATATTTGTTTTTAAAACCCCGCTGTTTTTTATTGCCTCATGAAAACCGCTGCCCAAAACTGTAAAGTTACTAAACAGGATTGTGTCGACTTCATTGTGTTCATTACTCTATCTCGTTTGGAAGGAAGGCATTTGTAATAGGAATCAATGTTTTTCCAAATTTAATTTCTTGCAGAATACAAAATAATCGTTATCGGCTGATCATATTTTTTATCGTGATAACAATTTTGGCAATATCGCCCAGCCCTAGGTGCAGTATAAACCAACATATCTATAATATAGACAGTTTTGCCATTGTTTTTATTCATTAATTAATTCATTTATTTGTTCATTTTCAGTATTTTGAGTTACAAATGCACTCTCCTTCATTAAGCTGTCACTGTCAATGGCTAGTACCTTGTGTTTGAATTAATGTCTAATGATGTACGAGGGCTTTGTTTGTGCCTCCTATAAAGAAAAACTTCACTTAGAGAAGAGCGAAAGCCTAGTATCTAGTATCTTTTCATTCAGTTGAAAGCCTGATATGGCTTCTTGTAATGTCTGCATTTAAAACAGCCTCCTGACAGCCTGAAAGCCACAATACAGTGAATCACATGCACAACCACATGATGGCTGGTTTTAATGCCTGTCTTTACCTGTAGGCTTCTAAATGTTGAGCTACACTGAGCTGTTAATGAACAATGAGTCAGTCAAGCAGAGTCACAGTGCATCACTATTTTTAATTTTTGGCTTAGTTGTTGATGCCAAATATATGGCATTATAAGAAATTAGCCTATATTTATTTGAGTATTGCTAAAGGTTGTTGTCAGAGCTAAAACTCTGTCCCTTCCAGCGCGTTGAACTGCTGTCACAGAGGTTTGGTCGCTCCACACTGACTGACCACCTGCCACTGACTGCAGACATATCGACGTTGGCTGGCAGACAGATCACAGATCAGTCCTGCTGTCCCACCTGTCCAACTGTGCATGGTGTCACAGTCAAGTCAGAAAGATGAAAGGGAATAATGAGGCTAGGGTGTAAGATATGCAATGGTGGTTTGTGTGTGGGTGTACGCATGTCCGATTGTCCTCTGACCCTCTTTCTGTCTTCCTCTTTCTCTCCCTCCACTGTTCCTGTTATTTGTCTTGTTCTACAGGAAACCAAAATCGATTGTGTTCGAGTCGCCACCAAAGGTAGGACCAAACCATTTCTGCTATTTTCATTTTGAGTTGGTAATGCACTGTTTTAACATAACTTGATTGGCTATCTGCCTGGGAGTGGGAGTATAGGCCAGATATGATTGGTTACAAACCAGAAATGATGTCTAACCTGGGAAAAAATCTGACTGGTATATTTTAGGAAGTTCTGAATTTTAACGTATTTGTTGTTGTTAGTTCCTCTATTATATATAGATAGCCATTCGTCTGACTGGCTCATTAATATGCCTGGAGTATTCTGACATGAGTAGCCTACTAGACATACTAAATCGGTTGGCTAGTTTCCCCACCCCCATATAATAAAATGGATCAATGAGCAAAAACTGTAAATTCTTAGTCGCGAACACCCCTACTGACCACACAACTGGAAGAATGTTAAGGGAAATTAGGGGACCTTAATCGTGGAGACCTTTAAACATGTTTCTTTAAGGGCATTTTCTAAGCACTACTCAAAATCAGTACAGCTTTATATATCCCTAACATCATCTACACATGATTTGTGCGATCTAACATTTATCTTGTATTTAAATGAGGGATATACACACACGCAGTCAGGTCTCCACCTCTTCAAAGAGTAGAAACTCTTGAAAAAATTAATAGAATATTTTCTTATACGAATTGATTCAAATGCACAGGATATTATGGGGATGAAATCCCAAATATGAAAAAATCAATCAATGGATTATTCATGAACGGTTGTTTTTAAAAGGTAAGATAGAGCCCGTGTGCTTGCTGAGGCCCACTGGCACTTAGTTATGCGGTCTGTAAGCCCCGCTCCAGACATTAAGGCTGATGCAGCCTAAGCACTATTGATCCAGGGGGCAGGATTGATAAGGCCATAGGGAACCCTAGTCACACTCTGTTCTGGGCCGTGGGAGGCCCTGTCAGATGCCCTGACAATCTGGAACACTGGAGTCACATGGCGGTCCACTATGGATTTCCCGTGGAGTCTAGATATCACCATGTACGGCCCAGTTGGCTATCACTTATCAGCTTTTATCACAAGCTGAGCAGGATCATTTGGCTTGTCGGTGTGTTTATTTGTGTAGTTAACTTTTTCTTTTTCTTTTTTTACTTTTGACTGTATTTGCAGACATCATGTAGCAGTGTCTGTAACTCTTTCTGATAAACATAAATCATTATTCACTACAGACATTTGTATCTCTGGTTGCACAGGGCCTTGGAAAGACAGTTCCCAATATATAATTAGCAAGCAAAAGTATTTTTTGTATTATTGTTTGTTTACTAATTAATTTCAAAATACTTTTCAATTAACAGTTATCCTGTGCATCTCTAAACTGACACTTGACACCTTATTATGCACATTATCTCAGACTGAAAAATATATAAACTTGTGTGAAACCTTTGCTCTTTTAACACAGCCAAAAAATAAAATCTCTCTAATAAAAGATCTCTTTCTCTGCTTAAATGTTGCATGGAGACGAGAAGTGTTTGTTTGGCTGTTTCAGCTTCAGTGTGGCCTCTCTCTCTCTCTCTCTCTCTCTTTCTCTCTCTCTCTCTGTCTCTCTGTCTGACTCTCCCTGCTGCATGCTATCCTGGATCAACTGACTATACTCAGCTGCCATACTCGTGACTCAGCTCACAACTCCCTACATCCGCATCGCGCCAGCTGCCGGTGACAACCAACTAACAGGTTAGACCCTTAGCTCTCCTCACACTTTCTGACCTCCTCAATTTTCTGCTCTCGCAGCCCAGTACACCTGCTGCCTGAACAGTATAAGGGGCCGTAATACAAGTTTGCCTGAATTGGGGAAAGAAGCAACTTGTCTGTCGCATGAAAGTGTGTGATTTATGTGGGGTTTTTTGGGGGGCGTTGCCTTTGCATAGGTTATTGTTATTAAATGAGTTGCAGATGTTGTCTTCTGCCAGTTATTGCATCCTCTTAGCTCGTGACAGAAGTTAATCCCTTTTCATGAATATTTCTCAT
>JAOEHI010044118.1:10468-21257 GCA_025447815.1 Percopsis transmontana
GTGGACACAATGTGGACACAATGTGGACACAATGTGGACACAATGTGGACACAATGTGTCTGGATGGATGTGTCTGTTGTCCAGTTTCTCGGCACCAGGCGGGGTTAAGCAGAAGAATGGGGAGAGCGGAAGAAGGTTAATACACGCTTCCAGAATCTGCGGAAGCCATTCTCCTGCTTTTTCTTCTCTGGCCTCTAGCTGGACTTGTTCTTCAGGGCAATCCTGGTGGCCATCGTCTGGCTCTCCTTGTCCTGCTTCTCCTTAGTGGGCTGCTCCTCTGTCTCAGGCTGCTTCTCAGCTGCACTGGGCTGTTCTTTAGCAGCACTGGGCTGCTCCTCTCCAACAATGGGCTTCTCCTTTCAGTGGGCTGCTCCACAGCTGCATTGAGCTTCTTCTCCCCTGAAGGGGAGTCCTTTGTAAGGAAACAAGCAAAGCATCGCCTTACAGCCTTCACTGCTCTGCTGAATGCAGATTTTGTTTATTTTTTCCAATCCTCGCACACCCTTTGGTGGTACACAGTGTCCCTTTGGATCATCTGCTGGAGCTCTGGGAGGACAGTGTCACTGAAGCTATCGTGAGTAAAATAGCTGTGCTCCAGCAGCTGGGAGCAGCTTGTCCTTTTAGCAGGGGCAACCTGCAGACATTTATCCACCAGGTCGGCCAACAGTGCATCACGAAGGCCGTACTTCTGTGAAAGGGATTTGTACCTCCTCTCATGTTTAGGTACAGCCTTATTCCTCAAGGTCTTGTGAAACTTCCGTTCCTGATGTTCTGTCAGAGGTCCCACTTTGGCGATAATTGGCTATTCAACACTTCTCTATCTGTTTCACGGTATATTAAGCACTGATGTTTGGCCATGGTTATGAGGGAACAACCAATAGCCCACACATCCCCAGCTGTGCTGTATTTCCTTTGTCCTTGTAGAAGCTCAGGGCTTCTGAACTTTTTTACACAATGTATGGGACTGTAAGACATGTCAGGTGACAGTTTACGGGCTTCGCCAAAGTCCGCTACCTTCACTACAACAGACTCAGTCACAAAAAATTTTCTATCTTAAGGTCACCATGTAAGATGTTGTTTTGGTGGAGGTAGTCCACTGCTTTAAATGTCAGGGAAAAGGTGTTTCCTGAGCTTTATGCTATCCAGACCCCTAAAGCTCCTATTAATCTCATCAAGAATGGTCTGATTGGCTAACTCAAACACACCATAGAGAGTAGGCCTACCATGTTGTAGAAATACGTCAAACACCTTAATGATATTGTCATGTGTACATTGCCTCAAATGTTGATATTCCGTTCTAAGGGCTTTCTTAATAATGCTTCTGCTGTTATGCACCTTTATAGCAACAATGTTTCCTGATCTCTTCTCACGACATTGTATCACTTTGCCGTAAGAACCTCTCCCATTACACATATCTGAACATAGTTCTCCATTTTCTAAAACATGTATGTCTTATGGTTAAGTTAATCTCTAAAGCTCTACTTAAATGAAATGAATTACAGTTGTTGATACAGCTGATTTAAGATTGGCAACATGCAATTATGTTATACTGTATATAAATTCATTCAGCGAGTGAAGTCCTCTCTGGTCTGGCTGGTTGCCCATGTACAATTGCAGTTAGGTAGGCCTAATTTAGCCTTTATCCAAAGTGACTTATACTCAAGGAAGCTTACTGGCAGGCCAACCCTGGGGCTTGAACCCACAACCCTCTGGCTGGAAGGCCAACACCTAGACCACTAGACTATCCTGCCCCCTTGAGATCTCTCATAAAGGTCTACCGTCTTTATGATTGGTCCATTTGACTCTATGCAGTCTGCAGACTATTGCGTCTCAAAAATATGTAGCCTACCTCGTTACCTTTTCGCCAGCCACATAAATCATAGCATGAGGTGAATAATGTAGGCTACATATTTTGTGTCCATAATGACTACTGTAGGGAACTAACAGACACGAACATTGTTATTCTGTAACAATGTTCTGTAACAGTGTCAAATTGGCGTTACAATTTTCGAATATGTAATGCCATACCATAAACAATAACATCATTTGAGCTACTTTGTCCTACTCTCTCACTTACAAGGCACTTCTGCCTAATTATTAAACTGTCATTTTAAATACAGTAGCAATAACAATAAGGTAACAAAAAGACATCAGACCTACCATAAACCACAGCTGACCGCCTCTCTGTCCACCTGGAGACATAAGGAACTGTTCTCTTCATAATGGCTTCACAGTTAGCAGTAAATGCATAAATAAGACAGTTAAAATAACTTAAGTACAAGTTCACAGAATGCTCATACGCCTGGTGTGGTGGAGAAACATAGAGAGACTCAAACACTGGTCTAGCTTTGTCCTCTTGGAATGCGGAAACTTTGCTTCCTGTCCAGGACCCACAAGCTGTCAAAGAGATTTCTTGTATCAGTTATCAAATGCTCTCTCTGGCCGACTCAGTAATCAGGAAGGGAGCAATCATTGCCTACAGTAGTTGGCGAGGCCTAAAAGCCCTGCAGATGCATTCAGAGGCACTTCCTGCTGTTTTCTTTGTTGATTATGTTGGGGTCAATATAAACTCAAAGGCTGCTAGGTACCATTACTGTCGCCAATGAAAATCCGTACTTGAGCACGTCAGAATATAAACGTTCTTTTTCTGAAATTTGTTGTAACATTCAATTTGAAATAGCTTTTCAGCAGCTCCTAACATATTCCCTTTCTAGACCGTAGAGAAGAGACGAGGATTAAGAAGTCTAAAATCATTAAACTCAAGCAAATTGAGTGTGTAAATGTAAACCTTTACGTTACACCACAGCTGCTGAAAATCGCCACTGTCGTGCCACAAGCATGTCTGTCAAACTGGCCCTCATGCTTAGTTCATATGGAATCTAACTGCAGGCAGTTAGAGCCCTTGTGTACTTGTTTATGGTAGACTAGATACAAAGCTAAATGAAATACATCTCTCCAATGACTGTCATCTTCAAAATTATTATAGTAAACACAAAAGCGTCATACATAACGGATTAAACAATATCTGCATGGATAAATGCATTAGTAGTAAATTTATTGAAAAAGATACAACCAATTGAAGATGGATGCTTTATGTTTCAGAAATATGTAACATGAAGTAAAGAAAGTGTATTTTTCATATAATTTATACCGTTGCACAAGAGTCACTGGTTTACTAACAACATTTAAAAGACGAGAAAATTACATGTTGACTCCTGTCAACATGATACTGGGATAAAACTAACTACAGTAACTACAGTAAAAAAAAAATGGATAAAATTAAACATGAAAAACTTAAACCTCTTATTTTACAAACTATATTCACGTGAGTAATACAAAACAGAAAAAATAACCTTTGTCAGCACCATTTCTTTGTCCACTTGATTTGAGTAAAACCAAATTGCTATTTTCGGAATTGTAATAAAACGTATGATGCTAGCACTACCCTTAACCATGCTTTAAAAAAAAAAAAAAAAAAGGAAGTCAGCTAGTTCATTCAAATGTATGTTTATCATATTTAGCTGAAATGGTACATAAACACCATCCCATTCCAGAAGCTATTCTTGAGTAAAAAAACAAAAAGTTAAACAAAACAAATGTCAGCACCATTCTGTCTTCCACTTTGTTTCATTTATATGTTGTCAATTTCTCTCAAAAATTAGATTAAAAGCCTCTTACATATTATATACTAATATTGGCGGAATGGTACAAGAGTTTTATTCACAACTTACAAAATCTAAACAAGAGGAATAAAACCTTGTCAAAACCGATTTCTTCCACCTCATTTGAAACTATTTGACACCAGAGTGATGTTTTAATTTGGGCAGGAAAAAAAAACAAAAAAACAAACTCAAACACAGAAAATGCAGTTAAAATATAATTTCCTTACTTTTCCGGAATGGTACATGTTAAATGTCTGAATGACACTAGGCTGCATACTAAGGTTGGCTTATCAAAAGGCAACAAGCCCCCTTTCCTAAGCTCAGTTCCTTATTAAAGTCCTTAAAAAAAGTAGAAAAAAAACTCTACTTCCCATGAAGAAAAGGTGTTTGATAAAAGACAACGTCTATTTTATATCTATTATTATGGTGTGTTTATTGTACGTGTTTTAACTGCCCCCTAGTGTTCTTCTGGCACAAGGTCGGATCAGGAGAGTTGTGGTGCACTTCTCTACGAGTTCATTGTGCGTCAAGGATCACTGCTGATCTTCTACAGCCTTTTCATGGCAACGGTCCATCAGGTTGACTAGAGAAGGCAGATACTAAGATTCAGTTCCAGCTCAGAGGTTGGCAGGTTAATGGGTGGAGACAGGACCTTCCAACAAGGCCCAGAAGTCTTCATTCTGTTTGTGTGTGTGCGTGCGTGTGTGTGTGTGTGAGCGTGTGTGTATGCGTGCACGGACAGCGGGGGAATGCTCAAGAGGAAGCAGAAGGGCTGTGAGGGTGGGAGGAAGAGCTGGTGTCTGGCAACGCGCTGGGCTGCTGTTGGTCCTCGGGGGTGCTGTCGGCCTGTAGCGAGGCCATGGCTGATTGGGAGTATCTGCACTTGGGAGAGCCACATTCACAGCTGTAGAACTTGCTTTTGACTTCCCAGAAGTGGTCGCCATAGTTAAATCTGATACAAGGCAAGTGCAAGGGAAGAAAAGAGATTTAGCTTGCAATTTAGCCTGCAAGCTAAGCAATTACAATTTGACAATTACAAGTTTAAAGTTAGAGTGGTCGTTTGCAATTCTGGCCAGGGTGTACCAGTGTATGTAGGTCAATATTAACAAATACACAGACTACACGGGAGTGTCTGCGTGTTTGTGTGTGTGTGCGTGTGCGTGTGTGTGCGTTAGATGTAATCATCATTTCATGAGCATTTTAAAACCTTTTTTGGGCAGGTTATTCTTTTTTTGTTTGTTTTCAGAGACATATTTGCTCAAACCCCTTGTAGACAAAAACTGCACATTGCCACAATTTTTTCCAAGGTTTAAATGAAAACCGGTACCCGAGTTCCTCTCCAGCCTTGATGTTTTCACAGGCGAAGAAGGCAATATGTGGGAAACGAAGGTCCTGGTGTGTTGTGAAGACTCGACAAGCAAATAGGTTGGGCTCACACATGTGATTAATGAACCGGCTGATATTTCCATAGAAATAGGCATCAATGCAATATACGTCTTTCAACTGGGAGGAAAAAGAATGAGAATCTCTTAAGTCACAGCAAGTGTGTACATTTTTTTTTTTTTTTAGACATTTAAAAAGAATTGTAATGATGATTATTAACTAGGAGGACAGGGCTTTCAGGAAAAGATTATGTCCTACCTTAGTATCCAAGCTGAACAGGTAAGTGTCATTTTTTCTCATCTCTGCTTCTTCCTCAGAGATAATCTCCCCCACATACCTGCAACGTGTCAATTAGTGTCAATTTAGATTAGAAAATGTTCAGTACCTACTAGTCAAATACATTGTGTTAAACCTACTACTTTTATTATTTTTTTTTAATTAAAAACAGTAGAATAAATTACAGTATCCCACCTAGTGTTTTTACAGTTAGATCATTTAGCAGACACTACCAAGTGTTAAGGAGCAGATATGGGTTAGGCATATTGCTCAAGGGTGCTTACAGGTAGACCGGGCGTGTCAGGGGTCCAACCCCCCCTAACCACTAGCGTATTCTGCCACCGTATACAAATCTATCTTTTCATTAAATACAAACAAGAAAACCGTGTTTTGTTCATACCAACAGCTTGAAGCTTGTCGGTATATTTCATGTTACCTAGTCTTAAAATTCAAGACCAAAATCTAAATGCTATTGCTGATATGTGCACCTACTTCAGCTAAAAAGTCTGACCACCGGATGATGTTTATTTAAGACGTTAGAACAATGTATGCAAAATAAATATGTAAAACTTACTCGCATATAAACGTGCCCTGGGGGATGTCTTGCAGAGCGCGGACACCCCAACCCTTCTTAGTGGTCTTGAAGAGCTGGAGTCTGGACCTAAGATATGTGTACCATCTTAAATTTCATCCCTTTGTTTTTTTTCTTTATCCTTAAAAACCACAACACCATCAGCAATTAACTCTTAACCAGAGTTAAGAGTATGAGCTGTCAATCACGTACCTCAGTCCATTCTGCACTACACGGTTCTTGCAGGTCCTCCTACAAGAGCAGGCGTGGTTACATTCAAAGATGAGTGGAGGCTCCTCCCGGCAGAACTCTGGTAGCAGACGACCTCCCTAAAACATAAATATATGTATATACACATTAAAATACATTTAAATGCATGTTTTTATCAGGTAATTTTAAAAACATTCAATCAACATCCTAACACTTAAACTTGACCCAAGGGCCTCAAATGTTTCATAAGTTCATTTTAGTGCAAGAGAAAAACAAAATGTCTGCCACCAAGCACTAAAGAGAATCCTTTCAATTGTGCAGCTTTACATCATAATTACAATTTAGTCATGTAGCTAACAATATTAAGTGCCTGAATATTTACAAGCAGGTAGGGAGTACAGATAGGTCCTTGTTGGAAATCAAACCCAGGAGTCACTCACCCAAACCACTACACTACCCTGAACCTGTCCCCAGCATGTAGAGTACCGTATTGGTCCCAATTTTCTTTACTTGAAATCAGAGATGTGGACTCGTGTCATTGTGACTTGGACTCGAGTCGACTTGAGTCACTGTTTTGATGACTTGCAACTTGACTTGACATAAAATAAATGACTGAAGACTTGACCTGGAAGATAAAGACTCGTGACTTGACTTGCCCAAGAAAAAATGACTTGGGACTTGCTTGAGACTTAGACCAATTGACTTGGGACTTGCTTGAGACTTTAAAAAAAATCTTTCCAGCGACTCCCTTAATTACACCCATATTGTTCATGGGAATGTGTGTGCAAACAGTGCATGTGAGACGTTGTTATACAGGTCGCTAATTGCGACCAATAGTGCATATGCCGGTTGTCTCTTGCATTCAGAAATAGCTGACACGCCCACAAGCCACTGAGACGCGTCCACAAGATAAAAAAAGTGTTTTCCCACAAATAAGCCTTGAAAAAAGGGGTCATCTTATATTCAGGATCGTCTAATATTCAGACCAATACGGTATACACCGTAATTCTACTAAGTAGATCACATAAGAATTCTGGATCCTCTATCTGTTAAATACATACATTGCCCTCTTACCAAGTCATACCAACAGCGTAAGCTAAGTTGTCCACACATGCAGATACTGGCCGAGCAGTCCGTGTTACACACACAGTACTGTGGAGAGAAGAAAATAGTCCCTTCACATACTGTACTCTCCTGCTGCGATAATATAGCATGTTACAGGTATTATACAATAAAGCACCAAGTTATCACGTATTGATTAGCTTATAGCCGTCACCTGTAAGTGTGTGATGTTTCGGTCGATGTTCATAGGCGAGGTGACACAGTTCTCAGAGATGTATTTGTAGTTGTCTGGACAGCGTTCGCTGTCCACACTGTTGACACAGGGAATTGGTACCTTCTCGTGTCCCCGAGCTATATCTCTGTAAAGACACCGCAGTGTTACCAAGAGCAGAATAACAACAATAATAAACTATATTTGTAAAGCACTTTTTTTTAAAAAGGGTACTTTAAATGTATGATTTCTAAATAAACATCAATATACAGTCCTCAACAAGCAATAGCAATTGAAATCACATAATGTAGATTCCATATTAGTAAATAAAACAAACAAAATTTTAAGGCACTAAAACTAGACAAAATTAAAAAACACAATAAAAACTACCAGGCAATGACAGCCTTATTTGTGTAACATTAATACACAGAGACCAAAGGGAAATCCAAGGGCTGTAAAGTTGATGTGTGAACAGAGGACTGAAAGGGCATGCCCTTTATTTTGTTAAAGCACACACACTGAGCAATAGCTGTTGAAGTAGGACAGGTCAGGGCCTATTTTCATTACATGAATAAATAAAGATTTAAACGAAATAAAGTAAAAAAATAAATTAAAAAAAGGCATTATAACTGTATAAATGCAAATTTAAAAATATCCTATCAGCAGAGCGATGAGTGCTTAGGCATGGTAAATGATCCACCTGTGAAGGGTTTTCTCTGTGTCCTCTGGAGGCTTGATGTTCTTGGCCTCGTGCTCCCTCCTGTTAGCCTGGAGGGCCGCCCATGCCCGGGAGTTGTGACCGCAGCAGTCTGGAGGAGTCTCACCCTCGTGGTTCCTCATGTAGACGTCTGCCCCTTGAGACAGGAAGAGCCTGGGAGAGGGGAGAGGGGAGAGAGACAGAGAGAGAGAGAGAGAGAGAGAGTGAGAGAGAGAAACAGAGAGATTAGTATTCTTCGTCAGTTTAACTTTCTTTCCTTCCTACCGTTGCACAAACTAATAAAAACCGAGCAACTGTATATTATACCAGTAGTTCTCAAACTAGTTGAGTGTGTGACACCAAAGCCATCAACTCACATGACACACTCCAGGCGGTTCTCCCGCGCAGCAATGTGTAATGGAGAGTCACCGTGGATGTTGACGGCTTCCAACTCGCAGTGAGCATCCAGGAGCAGACCAGCAATCTCCACACTGCCTGAGAAAGCTGCCCAGTGGAGGCAGATGTTTTCCTCCTGGTAAAAAAAGTAAGTAGTTAGTAAAGAGGTCAGCGCCATCAATGTAGTTCTAGCTAGTTTCTAGAGTTCTAGTTCTAGAGTTTAGTGGAACGATTTGCTTTTATGATCAGGGCCAACTTGTCTTCCTGGGACATAGTTCCAGGATAATATTTTGAAAAAACATTTTGTAATAGCTAGACAATTATCTTCAAACTGCATAGCATCAGTAGCTTTCTGGCGATAAACATAAAGTGAAATAGGATTACAAAAACATTAAAGACGAAGCAACCACAAAAAAAATCTTGTCCTTGCTTGGTCACCGTTTTGCGCGCCAGGCCATAGTTCCAGGCAGTGGAAAAGGGGACTTCAAACAAATGTTTGGCCCAGGTATGACATACCTTGTCTCTGATGTTGATGTCGGCTCCTTTAGAGAGAAGGAGCTTCACTTGGTCAAGGTGTTTGTACTCTGTAGCCCAGATCATGGCCGTCCAACCACCATCATCCTAGAACACAATAAGAATACGGTCACACTAGCAGAACAACGACAACTAGGAAATGCCATAATTTCCTAGTTGTCTTTGCATAGAGTTTGAACACTTGGAAGCAACGATCAACAGAAATCTTTTTGGCATAAATCTAGGGAAGATTACACCAAAAAAAAGGAGAATATACTGATATTTGTTGTAGCATTTTACATTTACAGCATTTAGCAGACGCTTTTATCCAAAGCGACTAACAATTAGTACATTTGTCAACAGTTGAACCGGTTAACCACCAGTTTTGCAAGTAGATAACATTCTCCTAGAATATGGAGAGCATCATGTAACAAGGTTATTGCCCTCTACTGGCTAAAATTGTGCACCTCAGACACTCATAGGGGCGTTCTCGTGACAAAAGGTGGGTGGGAGGACGTAGTATGGATAGGTTTAGCTTCATCAGTGATATCAGCACAGCGTGGCCTTGAATTAACATCGCTGACCATTTCCATAAGCTTTTTCAATTCAATTAGAATTGGTGGTGAAGTATCTTTATATGGGCATTGTCACAAACGAAGCGGCCCAGCTCCTAGTCCAAGCCTTAGTAATCTCTCGCCTAGACTACTGCAACTCTCTACTCGCCGGGTTACCGGCATCTGCTACCAGACCCTTACAACAAATCCAAAATGCAGCAGCCCGTCTTGTTTTCAACCAACCAAAGTTCTCCCACGTAACCCCCCTCTTCTGAAACCTTCACTGGCTCCCCATCTCAGCCCGCATCCGATTCAAAACATTAGTGCTGGCCTACAAGGCAGCAAAAGGAACCGCCCCACTCTACCTCCAAGCAATGGTAAGATTGCAAGCCCCAGCCAGAGCACTTCGATTTACTACCTCGGCTGGCAGGCTGGCACCTCCGTCGCTACGGGCAGCGCGCAAGAGTCGTGCAGCCCAGTCCAGACTCTTCTGTCCTGGCACCGCAGTGGTGGAATGACCTTCCCGCAGCGGTCAGACACACGTCAATGTTTTTTCCAACATCAAGAACTTGGACCGTGCAACCAAACGGCACGAGCAGTACAAGGATCATGTTTTTGTGAGATTCAAGTTGCCGATTAATCAAGTTCTGGATGGAGGTCTGTGTTTGCAAACTGCTCACCACAATGAGAAGGTAAGGAGGAATAGGAATGGGTTAAAACGACTAATTGACACTACTGCCTTTTTAGGAATGCAAGAGCTGGCTTTTAGGGGGCACGCTAAGAGAGAGGAGTCTGGTAATAAGGGAAAGTACGAGTTATCAGAAGTTATTGCTTGCTATGACGCCCTGCTAGCTGAGAACTTGGAGTCATCTACTGTGTTTTCTGGGATGTAAAAAACGATACAGAATGATTTGATTTCCTCCATTGCAGCCACTATCGAAAGTGAGGTTAAGAAAGAAATGGATGCATCCCCTTTCTTCTCGTGGCAAATTGATGAAACCACGGACATAAGCTTTCACTCACAGCGTCTAGAAATTAAAAACCCCACCCAAACAACCCAGGATTTTTTTTCTCTCAATCAAATTTAATCTGGAGACAAAGGCAAGAAAATCTAATAAACAAAAGCAATGGCTCTTGTGAAAAAGCAACATACGGTATTGCATTATTCATTTACATTTACAGCATTTAGCAGACGCTTTTAACCAAAGCGACTTACAATTAGTACATTTGTCAACAGTTGAACTGGTTAACCAC
>JAOEHI010044129.1:10718-21257 GCA_025447815.1 Percopsis transmontana
ATCCGATTAAAACAGACACGCAGTTGTTCGAGGATAAACGACACATCCGAATAAATAAAGATCTCGACTCGGTAACCAAAATAGCACTTAAAACAACATGTATGACTATTTATTTAACAAAACGGTGACTGAAACATCTAGTCGTAAACTAAAAGCAACAAAATATAACATTTACATTATGCCATAGACAGTTTACGTACCGTGGAGGATGAAGAGACACTTTTACCGAGAGAGTTGTGTGTCCGGAGAAGGTGGTGCGCGTGTGTGCGTCATGCAGGCGGGCAAGCGGAGAGGAGGAGGAATTGATCGGATTTGGAGAGGAGAGGACCTCAGCCTGCTGGCAGAGAGTTCCTGGATGCGGCAGCATTGTCTGCAGCGCTCCAGCTGCCACTTTGAGCCAGGGAGGGGCGCACGCGATTCATATATTGCACCAGTAGTAACTCATTCGTTGCCAAAAGCGGGCTGGCAGACCAGACTGTTGTATGGGCATAGGCGGGCTGCATTCGTCTGACTGGGACATAGCCTAACATCCTGCGTGTGACGTTATGCGCCATTTCATCAAGGCAGACTATTTTTGTAGCCATGGATCAGGACCAAGTTGAAGAAGCATTTGCTTAGGTTAGCCTATATACGAATGTGGAATGGACATAGCCTAAAATAATTTATTAAAAAGGCCTATGGTATAGGATTTAATCGTATATAAAAATACATAGTTTAGTAAGCTATAGTATAGGAAAGTAGCAAGCGTGTGTGACTGTCACACCCTATTGTGTTGTCATACTGTACATTCATTGTGCTGTATGTAGCATAATGTGTTTGTGTGTGTGCAACCTGGGGAGAGAGAGAGAGATCCAACAAAGTCTATTTAAACATTGCACCAATTTCCATGCTATTTAAAGCCCTAGTTTGGCCTCCTAAACCCTGTGACACAAGTAAATCAGAAAAACAGTGGCAGATTTGTGTCAGTTACAGCACAAATCTGCTGTAACTGACAGAAAGGGCACATCTGCACAGATCACATCAGTCCATTCAATAGTAGCAAATGAGACCACAATGTCATTTTGACCACGAGGCTTCTTCTCTGTGATGGCAAACCTCAACATGCTAGCTAGTGTAGCATGTTGAATGTGACACAGTTATATGTTATATGTTACAGTGTAGTGTGATTTAAATTCCTTGATATGCTGTCTGAGGCAACTCTGATATTGTTAAGGGACCATCCAGACGGGCTGCGTTTTATCAATCACAGTGAAGGATTCTGTGAAAAACAGGCGGAGCACTGCATACATTGGCTTGGGATGAGTAGCAGTTTGTGTTCTGCCTTACCCAGGTTGCAGTAACACACACCAAGTACAACGTAATAGGTGGCATGATGTTTTTGCCGACTATCATATGTCTTTGTAACAACATTTCTATGCCTAAATATGAGTAATCCTGGCCTTTATCACTCAGCCATGTCCTCAATGGCTTCTCAATGAGTACTATACCCCACCAGTTATTTTTATTTACAAGACATTGTTCGGTTTGTCCCTCAAAAGTCCACTGAACTATTTGTGATCAAGTAGTACAAGTCTCAGTGTGAGGTTGTTATTTCCCACACTACCACCCCTCTAGCTTCACTTTCTTTAGAAGTTGCAGTATTTGCTTTGCATTCATGAAATAGCCTGTGTGTTTCTGTCACAGAAAGGCAAAAAATAAACTCATTAATGCAAAATGTTTCTCTCTGTTTACCTCTCCAATTTTCAAGCTCCATCTTTGCCCCCTCGTTCTCTTCTTCACCCCCTTTCTTTTTCTCTCTCTCTCTCTCTCTCTCTCTCTCTCTCTCTCTCTCTCTCTCTCTCTCTCTCTCCCTCTCTCAAAACCAGACTGCAGCAATAGCAGGCCCTGGGATCAATATCAAAGCTTTGCATAATTCAGGAGCACCATCAATAATGTATGATGCAACACACCACTTTGAGAGAATGCCTCCCACTTCTCTCTCAATCTCTCTTTCTCTAATTCTTTCGTTCTCTAACAGAGGAAATAAGTTAGTCCTTCTGTTTACTTTAATGGAAAATGTGTACCCCATAAACGATTGGCTGCAATGACTTTATGAATGCTGAATGGGTACTGATTTGTTTCACGGCAGTGTATCTCATGATCCACTAAGAAGGCAGTCAGGCCTTAACCACTTTCTTATTTCTCCTCAAAATAATGAGCAACAAGGGAATCTATAAAAACATCAACACATAAACTCTCTACACCCAACTAATTTGAACAATTTGCGCTGCTTCAAACTGAATCATTTAGGGTTCAGAGAGTTCAGTAAAGTAGCTAAGAAATAACACAAAGTAAAAGGAGTCTATGTCACGGCTGGATTAGTGCTGTTTCACCGACCCTCACCATGAGCCCTCTACATTCAGTTTAAGAAAAGCGAAAGGGAGCGTATTGTACCTGAGAAGAGACTACTGGACAGACAGGGCTTTAGTGTGCGTGTGAGTTTGTGTGGGACTAAAGGCTTACCATAGGCCCTTTATGTCTTGGCAAGCTAGTATACTGTATACGGTATCATCAATACTTCATTAGTTTGCTTTCCTAGCATACACGGCAAAAATACAGTAGGCAATACCTAACATTTAATTTCTTCTTTTTTATAAACATGGTGACACAACATAAGGTTGAATCCCACATAATTATTATTAGAACATTATGATGCCTATTCTTCACGCATACAGTAGGATTATTCTTACAATTAAAAATCACTGCCACAAATATTTCCTACTCTTACGTAACACTCTAACAATAAAGGTCACTTCCACACCATGATTTATACATTACACACAGAATGCATTTGACACAAGCAGATGGTATCATAGACTGACCTTCGGTTTACCACAGACCCAGGGCCCTTTGTCCACAGTATACAGTATATATTTTTATTCCAGTTTGCTGCCTCAGATTAACTGTTGCGTGCACGGTGAAAAATAAAAATACATCAATTTATCACTTCTCATGGGGTTGGATTTTTTCCTCTTAGAAAAAAAAAGTACTTTACAATACCTAAGCAAAATTCCTGCAGATTCTTTCCTCCCACAGGAGCAGATAGACTGAGCCGATATGATGGTGAGTGTAACGCTCTGGGATTAGAGCAGTGTCCTCCATGATGACATGGCATTTCAGCACTATTGGATTAGCATGTGCTACAGTAGCTAGGCTGTTGTAAATTTGCCATATGCTGAGGCCCATTGATGACTTTCTGTTTTTTCTCCTCTTTTGTCTTCTCCTTGCTTCTCTTCTCTTTTAACTGCATTCTGCTCACTTCTTTTATGCTTTATTATTAGTCACAAACCCAGGCAACATGAGGTTCAGGGTTCAGGATTGAGGACATATACTGTAGATTAGTCCGTTTCAGTTACAAAGTGTACAAATATAAAATATAAAATAAAAGTTACCTGTGCTTTGTAAACCAAACAGTGGATTGCAAGGCAGGTTTGTGAGGCTTACTGGAGGAGAACTTTCCCCCTTTTACTCTAATGGACGTAAGATTTCCTAAAGACTGAATCTAACGGCATACACAAAATGTTCCAAGCTTCCAACATGATTTTGAACTCCTCACCCTTCACACTCAGCCTGTAAGCAACAATACTCGAAAGGAAAAGACGCGGAGATGTGCAGGCATGCAGAAAAAAGGGAGCAGGCTCAGTGCACAACATGGCGTTTCTATGTCAGTTGAACTCGGGGCAGATAAAATGTAACTTGAAAACTCCTCAATGTCCATTAAAACCATAGCTGATGTTGCCTGAGTTTTTAAACCAGAAGACAACGTGAGTGCATGTGTGGATGTTTGAAAACGTGTGTCCGAGCAAATGAATTAGCACATTCCTAAAGTCCTAGGGAGATTGCTGACACCCATTCAGTGTCCCATCCTCTTACAGCAATGTCATAGGGGTCAACATGAGGTAATGAGTATGACTGACTGGACTAAGACAGTGTTATATATCACCTTTCATGGTGGTTCGGACAACAAGCCTCACCATTTCTTAATTTTACAGTATATGGGTGTCATCATGGTGCTTGGATATGAAATCAAAGTACTATATGTGATTGCACGAGGCACATCCATTAGTTGTTGTGTGCATGGTATAAGGACCCACCTTTGTGTAACTCTGCTCCCCAGTAGGCAAATAGTTCAGACTGAACAGTCACACACACTTCAGTTGACTGGCTATCACCTGTCACATTTTCAGCCTTTAGCTGAATGGAATCTGACATATATTATGTATATTATGTTCTTTGTTCTTCATGTCCACATGTTATGTTCACTATGGGGTTGTGGTGCTCACAGGTAAATCCTTGTGCAAGCTTGGATCCATTGGGAAAGCATGCTTATGTGCACAGCCTTCCACCAAATAACTGTACAACCACTGTGCAATAGCCCAATTCTCTGACGTGAAATGGAGAAACTGCTTTGTTCTGAAACAAAACAATACAACGCATCAGAGGCCACCCGAGACGTAAAGATACTGCAGCCTCATTTTTTGCAGCTTTCAAAATGTCTATTTTGATTTCTGTATGATTAACAGTGCCTTTTGGGACAGAAAAAAGATTGAGATGAGAAAAGGCACACCAGGAACTTGGAAATGTCAAATTAAGAACAGACACAGTATCATGATACTGGGGAACAGGGTTCCCGCTCTCTATCCATAACTTGTGGTGCCACGGTGCTCGATCGATTCCACTGAGACAGTCTAGCAGAGCTGAACAGTAATAAAGTTGCCCTCCCACTTTCCAATATAGACCTGAACACATTGTCAGTGCTTTAGTTGCTGTGACCTGTGTATGATGTAGCTGGCCTCATCGCTGTATAGGAACTACTTAGTAACTACTCACTGACAACAGTGTGTTCCTGATTTGTACCTGATTAGTTGCTAGGTAACTACTGATGTGTTGATGTGTACGTTATAGTGTTAAGCGTTACCAGTGATTGCTTACTTTGTACATAGTGGAAAGTAACTGAAAAGATGGGAGAAACATTTCGCCTGGACAAAGTGCGACAGGGGTCCTTCAGTTTGAGCTTATCCCGCAATGTCATGAACACACTGACTGACGAGCAACATAAGCCACCTTACAGATGGATAGTAAGGTGGTAATGAGATTAAACTCTATGGAAACGGCTATTGTGCCTGTGGTAATAGTGGCACCAGGTGAATGTTTATTATGTTTAGTGCTGGCTAATCAACCTCGCTGATTCCTCTTCATTACTGTCATATGAGGCTCACTTTCTGACCTCAAAGTGTAAATCTACTAAAGTCCTTACACCATTAATAGAATATGCAAACAAACACAATCACACACTCACCAACTCACGCATGCACACACACTTTTAGTAAATGCCTGACGAGAAAATTTGCGACATGGACCATGCTCATATCCCACTGTTTCACCCCAGTCTCTGACAATAACGCCCGCCCACCACTAACACCTACATCTCTCCTAATAAAGGGTAGCGCCGACCTTTGACCTTTAATGGCACCAGGCACCTCCTGGGATGTCCCAAGTGTGATCCCATTTGAGCAGACCCGGACGAGTTGCTGTGGCAACAGACGTGAGGAAGCATAACAGTGACGCAGCAAAGCAAGTTGACTCCATCATCGACCCAGCATCGATATACTGTAGTGTATATGTTCAAAGCAATACTGACGATACAATATAGGAAAGCCATATTACACAGCATTGAAAAATACATGATCTCGGCTGTTTGTTGTTGCATAGAGAGACCAACTGCATTCAGTTTGTTCAACATCAAACTTATTTGTGTTATAGTGAAGCTGAAATTACTAAGCGTTTCATAAAATGTTTTACGAAACATTTGTATTTCAATCAATGCACCTCGATGAAACAGCTCATCTCTGTACAGCTTGTGAGTCTTGGAAGATTACAGGTCTGCATTAGTCATAGCAATCGGGAAATAAATAAAGGGAAACAATATGAAATCATATCATATGGTGTTATATCCTCCATATTGCAGATTATACTAGACGCTTCTTATCAGGGATCAAATTCCTACAGTCTCAAGAGCCCCTGGCTGACTAACTGCATCTGATACATCATCCTGTTGAGCCCGACCTGTGAGAGTGTGTGTTTCTGAGGAGAGAGAGGTGTGTGTTTGTGTTCAAGCATGCATATGTGTTAAGGAGATAATGGGTGTTGGTGAAGATGTGTTTTAGTGGTAACACATTATCTGAAGGGGTGTGCATAAGACTGACATGACACTGTCATAACCTTGACATGACACCTGTCATGAACATGAAGGAGTATTTATGAATGTTTATGACTGTTTATGACTGTCATTAAGTGTCCTTTGGTAAAGTATGTCAATGAAAGTCAAGTTGACATTGTTTGGGATGTCTTTGTTATGACAACTTGACATCAACCAAGACAACATAACCTGACATGAACATGCCATGGCAGGTCTTATTATCAATTTAATAGCAAACTATTTAGCTTTATGTGTTAACATTACATTAAACTGTCATATGTGGTTGGTTTTGACATATAAGAAAGAAAAGTAACAAAAAAATAATTTAAGTATACCAAATATTCCAAAAGTGTACTTTTAATTTTTGTACTTAATTTAAAGTATGTTAAACATATACTTTTACACTTTAAAAAAAGGTAATTTGAACTAAAGTGTACTAAAAATAAGTATACTAATTTTGCAATACTTTTAGTGGTATTACAGTATAGTATACTTTAACATAAGTATACTTTATTTAAAGTTTATTGTAAGTTGTATATAAGTGTACCTGCCACTTTAATTAACAGCACTGAAGAAATCTCCATTTCACACAGACAATCGTGATAAAACAGAAACCTAAAACATGAGAAGTAAAAAAAGAAAAGAAAGAATATTAGAACGATATCTTCTAAGTAGAAGAAGCGTTCTCGTCAGACTATCGTTTGTGCACTGTTCTGAAATTCAACTTAATCTGTGAGTCGAATGGCTAA
Organism: Percopsis transmontana; assembly: GCA_025447815.1. Classification (NCBI taxonomy): domain Eukaryota; kingdom Metazoa; phylum Chordata; class Actinopteri; order Percopsiformes; family Percopsidae; genus Percopsis; species Percopsis transmontana. The sequence continues at coordinate 17,706 of JAOEHI010044129.1, forward strand.
TGGAGCCATCCCAAACCCCATGTTTATGTATGTCAGCAGGTTAGGCTAGGCTAAAATGCAATTGTTTGACCATTCTACATTATTTCTAAGTTGTTTAACAATTAGTTTATTGTTTAAAAATACTCATATTATTCAAGATAAATCACTACAGTGTACTACAGTACATTTGAGCGCTTATATTGTGTTTTATTATTGTACACATAATTTATATTTTTACATGTGGTTAGCTATGTAGGCTACACATAATGTACCCCTATAATTTTATACATATACATACACAGCTCCTGTGAAAAGAGAGAGTGATAGATACATTGAGAACATGAGAACATTTCCTTTGAACTAAGGTTCTATATGGGCAATTGTGATTCTATACTGAGAACTGATCAGGTATAGAGACACTGAATTATCCTATAGTGATTTTGATATACAGTACTAACTTGTCACTGTAATGAGATTGGTCAAATTTAATTAATACATACACACGTGACAGTGATTTAAATATTTCCTTAGATAGTATAAGAGAATATAGGCCTAACTGAAATGGTTGAATTTTGTATTTTCCTTCTTCTTGTTCACCTAACCTAATAATTTAAATCACCTGAATAAGTGAACAAGCAATAGGAAAACCTGGCAGGAATTTGGACTTACCCACCTCTGGTCACGGCTCGGGAACTGCTCGGCGCAAGTTCCATGCCCATTTAGCCCAGTCCGTGTTTTCATGTTTTGTTCCGTTCCTGTTTCTGTTTCCCTCCTTGCTTTGTGAGTTGACTTGATTATTGTTTTCATCTGTGTCCCTGTGTATTTAAACCCTGTGTTCCTGTTTGTTCGTTGCTTGGTTATTTGTATTCCTTTAGCCCCTGGTATTCTTTGTCTTACTGCTTAGCGTTTTTATAGTCGCTGATTCCCTTGCCTGTCTCCCGATCCTAGCCTATTCCCCTCTTGTACCTTTGGATTGTTTACTCCTTGGTAAACAGATCGTGCTGCTTAGGGAAAAAAATCCTCTTTTCTACTCTGTTAGATCAGCTCTTAGAATATTAAGCACTTTGCCGGAATTTAGGCTGCTAGCAATTTATGACTGTTTTAATGAATGATCATTTTTGAGTGAATGATAACTTTCGAGTAATGTACTAAAAATGCATAAGTGAACTAACCTGATGACATGATGCTGCCTTATTCTAGGAGAATGTTATTTACTTGTAATAACTGGTGGTTAACTAGTTCAACTGTTAAGATATTTACTAATTGTAAGTCACTTTGGATAAAAGTGACTGCTAAATGCTGTAAATGTAAATGTTAAACCCTGCCTGTACCTAGACCTCGATTCTGCCTACAGTAAATGTCTTGTCTGACCGCACCTCTGCCTCCTTGCTTCATTGCTTTTGGGTCCACTCTCAAAAACCTTAATAATTATCTAGATATTGAACCCTATTCAAAATATGAAACGTGGGAGCATATTTCCATAATCTTGTGTCAGCATTAAAAAGCAAGTAGCCGTCCATAAAGACAAAGACAAACATACAAACATGCACACAGAAGGACACATGCAAGTATATACACATGTAAACCCCCCCTAACACACACACACACACACACAATTAGATTAATCAGAGTAAATCGCTGACACTAATCCATGGCCTTCCATTGCCTGGTTTCACTTGGGTATTACTGTGAGACGTGTATAGGCGTTTGTGTTTGTGTGTGCCTTCGAGGTCTACTCTGGCATGAATAAGGCACTTTATTAGAGCTGAGGTGGTTTTAGTTATGTCAGCAGAGTGTGTCTGTCTTCTCCGAATTATAATGGAAGATGTGAGCGAGAACTGAGGGACTGAAGGGTGAAATAAATAGTGATAGACAGACAGGTACTTAGACAATACAGTGGATACACAATTTTACAGTATTATATAAGTTAGACTTTATTAATCTCTGAGGGGAAATTTGTCTTCTGCATTTCACCCAGAGTTAATATCTGACACAACATTTTCTACAGTATGTTTTTTTCCAACTGCCCATTGGGCTCATTTTTAGCTAATAAATGTTTTACATTCAGGCAAAACTATCTGGGGGTACAGCTGAGATACAATAAAAGGAGGTTGAAAATTATAAGTAGAAGAAAGTATTGTCGTGAGGAAGCTACAGTATATAGTCAAGGGTTTTACTAAAGTAAAGCTTAATCCTTCATCGCAGAATTTGAAAGAAAACAGCAGACGAGAGTTGAAGTGAGAAAGGACTATTGCTATTTTCCCACAGTGAAAATCTTAGAATGGATCCTGGGCAATGCGATCCCCTTATCTATTTCTGGTCAGCAGTTACCGGATTTGTCTCCACTGAAGTGCTATTGATCTGAATTGTATAGTTCACTGAAAAAGAGGACTCTAATCAATGCTCTTAGATCCTCACAGTTCTGCCTACACAAACCTAAACCTACAATTTCCAGTTTGCGAAAAACACCATGTTACCAAAATTAACTTTTATTTGTATTTTGTTAAAGCTGCTGTAGGGGGCAGGATAGTCTAGTGGTTAGGGTGGTTGAATACCACCCGGAAGGTTGCGGGGGTCCCAACAGTAATTGTACTCACTGTAAGTCACTTTTCATAAACGTGTCTGCTAAATGACCTAATTGTAGTTGTAAAGCCAACATCTACAAGATGAAATAATATCTAGATGTTTATTTTTATTATTTTATACCGTGTAGACGTGGCCAAAGATTCATCACCAAAAGTTGTCAACACAATTGAATCTTTTAAATTGTTTTAACACCTTAGCTACACGTGGATGTCAGCTTGAACCGCTTGCCCTGATGCTGGTAGGAAGTTGGTGTTTTATTTAAATCTTCTCTGCAGGGATGACTCGTGTCATGGTGCATTGACCCCAGGCTAACAGGACAACTGAGCTAGCCCCTGGGTCTACGCCATGAAAACCACATTAGTAATCCAATAAAGTTTAACCATCCCCAGAAACTAATAAACTTTGTCTCTCTCAAAGCAATACAGGTAGAGACACCCCTCTAGTCAAGTCATCATAATTCTTTTTACTACACAATTCTGAAAATAATACTAGGCCATGAAGATACAAGTAATTGTCCCCAAAGGCAAAAAGCAATTGTGTATACCCGTGTGTTATAGTAATAATGTGTTGGATGGAGAAGCTATATGTGAGAATTCATTGCTAAAACATCAATATGTATTATTGGCCTGTTTTTTTTTAATAATAATAATGAAATCTCTGCCAAAAATTTAAAAAATTAGGCCTTATGTGTTCTTCTTACTGGTGGGAAATTAGGACTGGATGGTGTTAAATGATTCATGGCTGACAGGATTCCTTCTTTCTGACAGGATTCATGGCTGACAGTTTCTTCTGTTTCATTAAAAGAAAATAATGTGTTTAAACGCTGAGTCATTTTCTGCTGTTGAATCATGTGGTTTAGCACTTACTGTCATTGCTGTGATAATCTACCCAGTAGATTACCACTGTTTGAGTGTGTGTGTGTGTGTGTGTGTGTGTGTGTGTGTGTGTGTGTGTGTGTGTGTGTGTGAGTGTGTGTGTGTGTGTGTG
>JAOEHI010044150.1:8074-21250 GCA_025447815.1 Percopsis transmontana
CCTCCCCGCCGCTCTTCCGAACTCACCCGGCCCCCCTCCTCTACTCCCCCCCCCCCCCCCACACACACACACACACACACACACACCACCACCACCAGCACCCCTCCGCTGCGTGACAGTTGCCGTGGCTGCCGGTGTACCCAATGTGCCGCAGACAATTTTTTTCACCCTCCCATATTAAACTTTTATCGTTCCCTTCCTCGGCAGCTTTGAGAATAACTCAGGCTGAACAGGCCCTTTTAAATATAGAGCAGCACAGAGGAAGGGAGGAGCATGGAGACAGACCGAGAGAGAGAGGACTTGGGGGGTTGGAAAAACCGAGCGACAGAGGGATAGGGCTTGTGGAGTCAGTTTGAATTAAGATGGAGTGGGACGAGAGCGAGACGGGAGGGGCCGGTCCGAGGGTGAACACAGACTCGACGACCCTCACCTACCTCTGGTCTCCATGGCAACCACTGCCACTGACAGCAAAAGAGGTTTACAGAGTCTTGGGGCGTAATGGCAGACGACGAAGTTTCAGACCGGTTTGGACTAATTGTTTGTTGTTTTTTTTTTGGCTTGTTGATTTGTCACCCACTGTAACCCCCCCGTTCGTCCTCGCCGGGGTACTGACCAATGGCCTGCTAGCCGCCCACTCACACGACGCACCCGAGCACCGCACCGGCCCTTACTCTCCCTAATGACTACGTGCGCGTGTGGGTAAGGTATTCAGGTGGGGCGGTGGGGGAAGGTCCTTGTCGGACATTGTTTGTGCTCTGCGCATTGTACGTACATGTGTGTGTGTGTGTGCGTGCGTGCGTTCGTGCGTGCGTGCGTGTTTGCTTGTTCAGCTTCCAGCCAGAACTCTCGTGCAACGTACTTTTGGTTACCGTATGCCTCTCCGGTCTTCGCGTGTGACGTATTGGTCTGCTCTCCTGCACTCGCCCCTCTCCACGCTACACCCACCCACGCTCATTCTAACGTTCAACGCGTAACTAGAACCGGCCCGCATGCTCTATAGCAGTGCTTCCCAAACCGATTCTGCCGCAGGCTAGTGGTTCGGGCGGTCGCCTCCCAGCCATAAGGTCTAATGTCTAACCCCTACTTGATCCTTAATGCTTGTAGCTGTCCTCACAGTAAGTTGCTATGACTAAACACATCTGATAAAAGGTTTTTTAGGGGGGGGTCACATTGTATTTGCAGCATTCATTAAATAATATTCTATTTATTACTGTTGTAAACTCCCCTGGTGCACCTCACCCATTGACGTCATAAACAACGTGCTACAGGTGTGCTTATGTCTGCTACTGCTCACATAGTAGAGCAGCTCAGTCCAGCCTTCCATGGTGATGCACTGGAACACTGTGAGAACTGCAAACAGGATGTTGTCAAACTGCGTAATGCCGTAGTTGGGTCCCAGCCAGTATTCCCTACACATGGTCCCCTCTGGACACAGCCGCGCCGGAGCCTCTTTCCCGCACGGAAACTCCTCTCGGATCTCCCCTGGAGACGGTTGAGAAGAGAGAAGCGTAGAGGGGTGTAAACTGATGGAATTGTAATTCAAAAGCAGTTTTCTCAAAATTTTGGGAAAGCACTAGATGTTGAATGGATAACTGCATACAATTCCAAATCCCCGATGAATGGACATGGACTAACATCAGGGCTGGGTATTGGCAAGGACCTCTCCATACGATACATATCACTATACAAGGGTCATGATACGTTTACATTGCGATACAATACATATTGCGATATATTGCAATATTCCACATTCACTGAAATATTCACTGAAAATGTCAAAAGAGAGCTGAAATACCACACATCGGCTTTGTATTTTGAAGGAGCTGCTGTAATTTTGTCAGCTGCGTCTGTCATGTTGCATCCAAATTTCACTCTACGAGAAATGGGGGCCGTCAATTCTAGGCAACTAGCCATACTGCGACATCTAGTAGTTGTAGTTCACACACCGTTTAAAACGAGAATCTTTTATAAAAAAAAGAATAGATTTTTGAGCTGGAAATTGATGTAGTATATCGCGAAAATAAATGTTGTGATATTGCTGTATCGATTTTTTAGCACAGCCCTAACTAACATCCTGTGTTATGTCTAAACTACGGTGCACTTCTGGGGTCACATGGTAGGGAAAACAATTGACATGGAAATCCGTACGATTAGTTAACTGTATTAGTTACCCGAGCGGCGTTCTTCAGTGCTCATTATTCCTGCACTAAATTATTCAAATAACGTTTTTACAACGACCAAGAAAATGCTTGTAATTTTAAATATGTTGGAATGTAATTGTTCCCTGAATAAGCTAGGGGTTAGGGCGATGGACTCCCAGATGAAAGGTCCTGGGTTGAAATCCCTGACATGTCCGGTCTACCTGTAAGCATCCTTGAGAATGTTGCCCAACCCCCACCTACACTGAAAACAAAGCTGTTATCACATTATAGCTGTTGATAGTTTTTGGGTAACCATTACACTAACCGTGCATATGGATCACTATTCCATAAATTACGTTTTTTTCCTCTACCATGTGACCCCAAAGGGGCTATGCACTACACCCTTAGAAACGATTGACTCTGGTTATAAAAGCACAGATACTCTGCGGAACTACCAAGCTTAAATTGCCAATTGCTATAAATTGCTATAAATACAAATTCAATATGTATGTATTGTATACAGTGTACTTTTCGATGTGCAGTCTTTTTGTTTTGAATTATATTACTTTACCGCCACAGCTATGCCTTCGTAGTGCATTCTATTGTCACATAACATGACTTACACAATTAACTTTATAATTTACAATCCCCCTCTATTGTGAATACGTCCTTAAAAACAGACAGGGACTGAATTCATTAGTGCAAATTTCACTGAGCAGATTAAGCTAACACTAACACAAACATACACACACATTCACACACACTCAAGTCAGTCACCTGTGTGATTGTCAAAGCAGGTGGTGTGGAATTTGCCCATGTAGAACTCCAGGCCGATGATGGCGAACATTAAGATGGCAAAGAACAGCAGCAGGCCAATCTGGAGCAAAGGAATCATGGCCTTCATGATGGACTTGAGCACCACCTGCAGGCCTGGAGCACACAGCGTACGCAGCATTATGACATGGTCATGATTGGTTTGATCTGTGAAACATAGTTGTGTTCTGTCCTGTGACTTTGTGCAATTAAATGTATCCATTTGCCTGCAGTTACTACTTAATAGTGGAGTGTGTGTAGGCTTGATAATATTACTGAAGCTAGCAAATTAATTATTGGTTTATTTGGTTCATTAAGAACCAATTTTGTTTGGTTCATTGTGTAGGCCGTTTCATAATACTCTATAAATAATATCCTCCTGTGTAGTGTGAAACTTCATAGCGTTCCAAGTATTATTATTACCTTCAACAAGCTAAAATTTATGAATTTTAATTGCATAATTTGATTAAAAAAAGAGACTCTTACTAGGGATGCCAGACACTAGTTTGAGAGGCCGCAATACTCGCACTGCTCTGAGGGTTCGCAAGTCAAATTGTGTCCCCACCGTGGACAAGATTCTGTGGAGAACAAGAAAGAAAAAAAGACAGACAGAAAGAAAGACAGAGAAAAGGCTGTTTTATTAAGAAAGACATGCAACAGTACACCATTGCTAGCTTCTATCCAGTTCAGGGTGGGTCAGTAGTCAGGTCAGTAGTCAGGCTTCAGAGAGATCTGTGCCAGACACTGTCAATCAAACAATCACACGCGCCCACGTCAGGTCATTAGCAGCGATTTAGTGTGTACTGCAAACGCCTGAATGAGCCAGGCTGATCAATGTGGCCGACAAGTCAGGTAAAGACACTGGAGAGGAAACAAGAAAAGCAAAAGAAGAAGAAAGATAGACATTGGCTAGATAATTTCTTATCAATTTATAAACCTTTTCTCTGTGAGCTATTGCCAGCTTGCCAGCACTCTTCCCAGTTTACTTTTTTCCCCTTTCCTAGTTCCTATGATTTAGACTTTGTTTATAATATATTCGTCTTCAGTCTCTCTTCTGATTACACTAGATCTCTCTCTATGTACAGTGTGTATATATATATATATATATATATATATATATACACACACACTTTACATCTGTATACGCCTATACGGGCGCATAGCATGAGTTGTGTGAATGTCTTTGTGGGTGCGTGTGTATATTTGTGCGTTTGACAAGGTTAAGATGTTCCCCTATGCCGCGTCTGACGCAAACTGTGAATCATCCCACTCTTTCTCTTCCTTCCTACCCCCCCCCTCCCTCTATGACACACTTCCACTTGACGCCACTGTTCTGAGTGAGGCCTATAGCGACACACTGGAGCTTTGATCCAAGGTGTGAGGTCAGCATGCTTTGCCTGGGTGCTAGCAGGTCCCGGTGAAACTTCATGCTGAGTCCGGCTCATTTTGTATTGTTCAACATACCGGAAAGGCAGTGGTGTGCTGTCTAAGACTTTGTTTTTCATTAAAGGACATACAAATAAGATATTTAAAGTGTCTTATTTTAAAAAAGATATCAAAATAAGTATTACTGCTTGTTTCAGCGGTGAAAAGGTGGTAATAGGATGATTGTAGCCTTAAGAAAAGACTCTGCTAATCAAAGTATATGACATTATATTACAGTTTTATGTACTTTTATGTTTTATGTAATTTATGTACTACAGAATGGCCGCAGAAGGCCTGAGTTCACGGCACACCACTGTAAAAACAATGGACCCCATGTGGCAGGTGTGGGCCAAGGCCAGGGTCCTTGTACGGACAGGAAGTGATATCAAATGTCAGATCTGTGGCAGGGGTGAAATCGAGAGGTTGGGACAATGACGCAACAACACTTCCGCTGTGGTATTACTGCTAACGTTATGACAAGAGTGCCCTTGAACAAGAAGCTAGCCTATATGCACTGACCTTACTGAAGAAACGTAAATCTCCAATCTCCGCTGACCAATGTATAATTGCTGTCGTTGAGTACTTCTTTGAATATTTTCTGCTACCACCAAGATATCCAAAAATACTGGCCAATACTGAAATTACTGAAAAGTCATGTTGTATGGGCCATAATCATAATGTAAAACATTTGTAAAATTAGAAAAACTGACGACTATCACAACTTTAAAGCTGCACAGGATAATGGCCACTCTAGCGGCCACTCTGGTCATGAGATGTAACTGCACTCTCTATGCTTCAGAAAGAAAAGAATGGAAAATGACATCCATAGGAAAAAAATAGTAAGAGAGAAAACTGGAGGGAAGGTGATTTTTTGCTTGCCCAGTGTGTTCCCATGTTGGCATCCTAGTGAAGTATTGAGGTTAAAACATGGGCTTCACACCCAAAATGGAGGTGTGTATGTGTGACTGCATCTGTGGAGGCTCTGTGTTAACAGTGCTGACAGTGGCGTTTTCTTCTGAGAGACACCTGCACATCTGCAGAAAACAGCTATTTTATTGTGTGTGGGCAGACCGTACTCGTGTGTCTGTGTGCGTTCTGTATGTGTGAGTTTGTGTGTGTGTGTGTGCAACGCACACTTGCTATAATTTCCAACAAGCGGATTATAGTACAGTATTATGTAAAGTGAGTTTAGGTAAAATTGTAACGGTGCGTAAAATGTAAAAAATAAACAAGATAAATTAATAAATAAAATTAAAATCCTTATTTGTGCGATGATGGGTATGATATTGATTAAAAAAAAGAGATAATAATGAAGGTGATTGTGAGGAAGAACACCACACCACTGACAGTTACTTTGTGGCAACTATTACGAGGGCACTGCCTCATTCACACCGTCTCCACGGTTACTGGACCCTTTCTCATTCATAACTGTTTCCATGGCAACAGGGACTTTGGCTCATTGATGGAATCTCTGTATCACCTTGGCAACGGGGGCCAAGGGAGGAGCCTGATTGATTGTGTTTTTTCCCCCTTCTCGTTTCAATGTATGACCGCCTTTTTCTCTCTCGCATACACACAAACGTGCAGAAAATGCACAGACACACAAACACACACACATATGCGCAGCCACTTTCTCTTACATTCTCTCTTGAGTCCATTTAGATACATGTGTTCATAAAAGTAGGTCATCTCAAATTTTGTATCGTCAAAGTCACGCCTTTCTTCTTTGGATTCAGATGTTGTCTGTATATAACACACTCCTACATCTATCTATCTATACTGTATATATCTATGTCTAAGTGCCATACATGTAAAATGTAATATCATGCAGACATTTGTGCATGCTACATGTAATGTCAGCTAAACACACACAGGTAAGTTACACATTTTAATAATTTCATATTTTTAATGTGTATGAAAGATTTTGTTTTGAAATGGTTTGAAACAATGATGCAAGATATTCTCTTTTTGTTTCTTATCCAACTCATACTTTTCTCTTTGCCCATATCAGAATGCCACAGCTCTAACTTCTAACCTCCAAAATGACCTGCATAAAAGTAATGAATGCCAGCTGTTCGTACATTAATGTGCATTTATGAGTTATGAATGACCATAACTGACACCTCAATGCCGTCATATAAGGCTAGGCTTCCCGCCCATGTTATCCATCAGTGTCATTCACAAAAAAAGACAAGGAAGAGTAGAAAGAGGAGTTTGATTTCGGAGATTAAAGTCCTGCTTAGGTCAGTAAACAAAAGCATTTTAACACCGTCAATAGTGGAATAAGAGACCTGCATTTATATTTAGGCTTTGTTATATCTGGATAGCAGAGTAAAAAAAATGTCAAATACCACTGACAAATGGAATAACAACATGGTTGAATATAAATTGTGAAATTGAATATATTCTAAATCTAAATTTATTTAGAGTAATGAAAGAGGAGGTTAGTCATAAACAAAGGTATTTTATTGTAATGCCGTTTATTTTGCGCCTAAGAGAAAAATGTAAAAATGTAAATATCAGGAAACTGGTGAGTGCCACATGTTTGTCTAAATCTGCCTTACGCGTTAAGAACAGCTCAATGCCTACGAGAGCATGAGCCAATTGCACAGAACATAACTAGACTAATTATTATCACTATTATACAGCCCCTCTTTCAGCACGTATCTCCTATTGGAAATTCCTTAATCAAGTCCCACTTCCCCCTACTGTTTTTTCCTTTCCATCCTCACCTCATTCCTTAATTTTTCCCCTCCTTCCTTCCTCCCTTATCCTTGATTCTAATTAAAGGGCTGAGTGAAGGAAAGGAAGGGAGTTGATAGCGGCAAGAGTGGCTGTAAACTAAGAGTAATTGGACTAATAATCAATAGCGTACATAAAAATCAACGAGCTTATTCTCAGGGCCAGATCAATCAGGCAATTTACTACAACAGATCAGTCCACACACACACACACACACACACACACACACACACACACAAATCCTGCACAGTCCAACAAGGTTGTGGAGTAACTAATTTATTTTGACATTTTAAGTGCCATTTGTATATATTTATCTATGTAAGTTTAAAGAGAGCAGTCACACACGTGCCCTAGCAATAGGTGAGTGTGTTTGTCAAAGCATTGGTTCGGGGAAAGGGGAGATAGAACCAATAGTCTTTCATCTTCAGAGAGCTGCACTGTTATTCACATATACTGTAGCACAACAAACACAAAAAGCTTGTGTATGTGTTTGTGTGTGTGTATATTTTACTCTCCCTCTCTATTTGTACAATCCATTTCTTTTGATTCTCTGTTTTGAACACATAATACAATACATTTTGATCCTCTCTACATGATGTTCAAAAAACAAATGTATTACAACCTATTATATAACTCATTTATGTTAGGATTTTCTGTAAATGAATAAAGTAGTAGATGGTTTTGAAACGCTGAAGGAAGAAACCTTCCATCCACCATAACTTCCATCCATAACTTCCTGTTATAAACATGTTGGTTACTCCTGAATATGTTCATTCTAAAATGAGTGAAAAACAGTTTCCAAAATGATTCCAATGCATAATACGCTGGGGTTATACTGTAAAAAAAGTAAGTTAGTGAATGATTACAGTAAGTTGCAAAAGCAAGCTGTCTGTCCCTTTAAACGCCACTAGCTTCGGTGTGTTCAGCTATTTGAGGCAGTGCTAAAATAATGATGTTGCACGTCAACAATCTCCAGGTTATTCAACATCGAGATCTCCCAGACTGCCAACCTGCCAGGCTGACAAGCTATTATTTCATGTTTAAGGTCCTAATCCTCCGCACTCTTCCCCACATTTTGCTACTTCCTGCTCTCTGACTAAGCACGGTTCCACACACACACCGTCATATTTGGAATATGCCAGTGTTTAAAATGTGATATGAAACACCGTATTTAGATTGGGCCTCTCAATATGAGTCAGAACTCAATTTATGTGTTGTATGCATTAGGTCAGCTATGTTATGTGTTAGGAGGGTAGCTTTTTGTTAATCACTTACCACAGTTACATGTAACCTGTAATGTTCATCCACCCATGAACAAACTGTCTTTTTTAGAATAAGGCCAAACCACTCTGTCGTGTCGTATTGAGAATGACCTGGCTTCATGAACGCTCTTATTAAAGCAGTGCTGAGTGCAGCTCAGCGTATGTGTGTGTGCGTGTGCACGTGAGCGCGAGAGTGGCAAAAAAGGGTGGGTCCATTTACCAGTCCTACTGGTGCTTTGTCAGCAGATAGGAAGGTTTATATAACCTGCTGAGCCCTCTGAGTCACACACACACACACACACAAACGAATCTCCACATTGCTGAGTAACAGGAAAACTGAGGAATTTGTATAATAATGGATGCATATTTACAATAAGGCAATCCTGTAGCAGTTACAACATCGACATAAAAATACCGGAGACTGTGACAGTTAGCCATTCCACCATTCCGTTCCAGCCCTTCTATACTCTGCAGTCAACTCCAGATCTCCACATTGTATCTTTAAAATGTACAGTGACATTTTCCAGTGAGATGAACAGTGACACCAAAGCTGAGGCAACAGGCCCGCATCCTTGTACCCTATTTATCCTGGAACATTCTAGAGGTAGAACACACATTCTGCCTCTGTCTCTGTCTACTTCCCTCTCTTCCTTTTCTAACAGCCCCCTGTGTGTTTAATTTATATTACAGTAAGAACAGCTGCCGTTACATAGAAGGCAAAGTGCTGCTAATGTTGCACTTTCTCACTAAGAGGCAAATGTTTAAAGGTGAACGAAACGGTTTGTGTGCGGAGCTGACCTTGTGGTTGAAACCAGCATGACCACAATGTTGTTGTTTTGGGGTGAAACTTTATTCTCTACCACTACAGCCACGTGCACTTTTGTGCACAGTGCTTCCAACACAAAAATGAAGATGGAAATTGTACCTTTATATCAGCAGTCACTGACAAGACACTGAATGCATTAAAAACATGAACTGCACTTTATTGAGCTGGTTGTGCAGCCCAGAGAGCCGATCCTCATTTGCGCTGACTAACACGACATGATATATGGATCAGAAATACTCTTTGGTAATGGTTTATATTACGGGCAGTTAAGTGGACTGCACATCACCAATGTCTCAAAGCTGCCACACAGGCACGTAATCTAATACTGTAGGGGTTATTGCATATTGTTTGAATGCATTACTGGGATATTGGACCGTTATTAGTAATAGGTAATAGAAAATACCGAGTAATTTCATAATTATGTATGTTCTGCACCAATTTACAGAAATTACTACGCAATTGAAAGCGTTACCCAAACATTTAAAATTCAGGTGTAATAATATTCAGTTACATGTAATTCTGGCCCCTGCACCAGGAGCTTTAGAGCGCTGGTTTAAGTCACGTTCAGGGTCGATTCAGTGTCATGACCTTACTGTACACCTGACAAAAATGTGATACTGTACTTTATTGATTCCCCCCCCGTGTGCGTCCGTGTGGAGGTCAGGGGGGCAGGGCACGCTTTAGGAGACCGGCAGCTGCTTTCTGACACGAGGACTGAAAGAAAGACCTCCTGTCTCGCTACGCTAGCGCGCCTCAACCTCCCCGAGCGCTCTCCCTGTCTTCTCCCGCCGTGATTATCAGAAAAGCGCCGCTTTTCTGGTGACAGCTGTGTCATTCACGCTCCCACCCCTTCCATTGTCCCATACTCCTCCTCTATCCCCCCACCCACTTCCGCTCTCCTCTCCTCCCTTAACATTTCGATCCCTTGTCTTTCATACTGTTTTCGACTCCCCCTCCTCTCTTACCCTCCATCTCCCTCCCCCTCTCCTTCCCTCTATCTTCATCTTCTCTGTCACTCCATAGCAGCACCCCCTACCCACCCCCTGCTGGACTGTGTAGTGTGTGTGTGTGTGTGTGTGCGTGCGTGTACAATGTGCATGGTGACATTTGTTCCCTACCCAGGCTACTGGCCTCCTGCGGCTCAGCCCTGTGATCTAACTGCTGTCTAGACCTGTCAGGGTCCATTCATTAGGGCAGAAGAGGGAAAGCACAGAACAGACACACGCACACACACACACACACACGCACACACGCACACACGCACACACGCACACACGCACACTGCACACAGAGGGGGGGCAAATTGACATTCCCTAGCTTGTGTGGTTAGACAGACACATACAGTATACATTGTAAACATTTAACCATTGAAATTAAATTACATTTTCTTTGAGGATAAACTACTATTCTATTCGGAACTACATTAAAACCATGATTAACGTCAAACTACATGTCACTTAGATTCCATGTGTTTTCAGTTAATTATGGAATTGAGCTATTGTAGAAACATTTTTCAAGAGGAAATGAGCAAGTCAACTCATGGTGACTTTATCAAGGTTTACAGTGTATATCTCTATAGAATAGCCAGTACGTCTATGTCCTTGTGTGCGTCTCAAAACTCACCCTGTGAGAACCACGACAAAGTCCATGACGTTCCAGCCGTTCCTCAGGTAGGAGTTTTTATGGAAGGCGAAGCCCAGCGCCAGGATCTTTATACCTGACTCGAAACAGAATATCCCGATGAAGTAGGGCTCTGTGTCATCCTACAGACAGAGAGCAAGAGGGAAGGAAAAGAGGGATGAAAGTGACAAGATGGGAAGGGAGAACAAGGAATGGTGGAAAGGCATTGAGGGAGGATCGGGGAAAGAGAGATGGTGGGGTCAGTTGCTTTTCAGTGGCTACTCTTTTCTGTTTAATTCGACTGACTTCAGCTTGGCAGTTAAACACAAAGACAAATGTAACTGTTTTTCTTTTCTTGATTTGCAAGGGTGTAACCATGGTATAGACATAGGGGGTCCAAACGAGAGCCCTCCCCCATTTTTGTGTAACTGCATTTCCCACAATTCTATGATGAATCAAATTTGATCATTTGCATTTAGAACATAGATTTGAGGACTACATTGACCATTTCAATCCACATTTAAAGGAATAGTCTGTGATTTCTTCGAGATATTGGCAGCCCCTCCACTTCGTTTTGTTTTGGTCAGTTGCTTACTGTTTACTGTTTACCGACTTTAAACAAACCTATCAATTATAATGATGGCTTTTGCAGTAGTAGAGAATAGGATAGCTTGTCAATTACCTCACGCCATTCCCTCAGGCAGCTGTTGGGAGTATTTTGTGAAAGTTGCCGCCTATGCAGCTGTAAACACGGGCACAACCAAGTGTACAATCGGGGGGGGATAGCAAGAGACAGATCCGTTGACAGGCTTCATAAAAGGAGGACACATCAACATATTTTCTATTGTATATTGGGAGGATTGGTATTTTCTCAGTATTGGGGGGAACACGACCCCCATAAAGAATGCGTGGTTACGCCCATGATGATTTGTACCTCTAAATGGTTCTGAAAAATCTGTCACAATAACAGTGAAGGCGTTGGACCCATGACTCACCAGGCGTTCAGACAGGGGTGTTTTGTCGTCTTCAGGCAGGTGCTGTTCTAGGGCCAGGACGATGCAGTTGGCGATGATGGTGGCGAGAATCATCCACTCAAATGGAGTGAGGGGGATTCAGTCAAGGAACAAACAAAGGCAAAAACAGGACACAGGGGCTGGTTCTTGGGATGCAAAAAATTATTATAAAATTATATAACTGGATTTATCACAAAAGTTAATAACAATAATATGAATTTACAAAACGAATAATTTTTTTATATTACATTTTTCTACAGGTGAACTCTGAAACCATGGTTGATGTCTATGGTAACATAGAACAACATGTTACTATGAAATGGTTTACTCTAGTAATGTTGAGCCAATAGCATTCAAGATGCAACCCATCCCCGCCCGATGTAGCTAAAGACCATTTAACTGGATGTAAATCTTTGCATACACCCTATAGTGCAGGGTGAGTCATCAGTCTTTATCCCGGAAGTGTCTAATAAGCTAAATTAACTGTGGTTTAAACGAGACTTCAAGCCATCATTTCATAATGCTTCGTCATTGTGCAAATAAACATTCTTAGTGGTTTTACAATCAACTGAATACATTACACAGGTCATGACTAGTGCATTTTACTGTATCATCATGACTTGTTTGACTTACAAATTTGCAGGGATAACTGTAAATGTATGCAGTGTGAAAACACCCTTACGAAGTGTATCCTAGCCAGGGGCTAGGATACACTTTAGGAATACAGATAATTTAAATAAATAAATACATACATACATATGTAGCTAACCATAAGCGTCCATTATAAAAGAGAT
Organism: Percopsis transmontana; assembly: GCA_025447815.1. Taxonomy (NCBI): domain Eukaryota; kingdom Metazoa; phylum Chordata; class Actinopteri; order Percopsiformes; family Percopsidae; genus Percopsis; species Percopsis transmontana. The sequence continues at coordinate 20,711 of JAOEHI010044150.1, forward strand.
AATACAAAATACAGCCTTCAGCCTACAGGCATTTAAAAGCATATATTAAAGTATTATCATATATTTATTTACAATGACACCACGCTTATAGATCTAATGGGCTGATCAGCTTAATTTCTGTCTGCTCATGCACACACATACACACACACACACACACACACACACACACTTACTTATAGGATAATACAAACAAACAAACTTACAATACAGCCACAGGCCAATCTCACGAGTCAGTTGTATTATATAATATTATATAAATGGCTTAGCCCTAATAACACAGTTTCTACACACACACAGACACACACAAACACACACAATCAGGCGGAAGAGAGATGGCAAAGTGCTGAGTGTGATTCAGTGTGGCATCACCGTTTGGCTCCATGTACATAAAGACTTATGGCTATTTGAGAGAGAGACACAGGGACAGAGAGAGAGAGAGAGATAGAGAGACTATATCGATGTGTGTGTGTATATGTGTGTGTGTGTGTGTGTGTGTGTGTGTGTGTGTGTGTGTGTGTGTGTGTGTGTGTGTGTGTGTGT
>JAOEHI010044161.1:0-21246 GCA_025447815.1 Percopsis transmontana
TTTCTGCAGCCAGTACCAATGCAGTTATTGCACCTCAGAGCCATACCTGCAAGCAAAGTGTGTTTTTCAAGATTAATCCTCACATTAATTAAAAATGTCAAGCATCCATTTCTTAACAATTAGAACTTTTTTTTACCAATAATGAGTAATTTTCGTGTTCTAGTTCTAAATAACCAACCACATTAGCAACCAAATTTAGGATTATGCATAAGAAAAATAAAACATTAAAATGATGATAGAACATCAAGGATACAGTGAGGTAAATCCCAATATTCACAATGAAGTAAACCAAAAGCACTGTAGGGAACTCACCACAGCTGAAGGTCAGCACAACCAATAGAACAAGAGCAAAAGTCTTCATCTTCTCTCACAGGACACTGCACAGCAGACTTCACAACCAAACAAAGGAAAGCTTTGATTGGAGTGCTTGAACAATGCAGCTATTATAATTCTCTTTGAGAGGGTTTAACCTGAGAAATTCCAGTCTTTCCAGGCTTACGAAAATCCCATTTGATGACATCACTTTGTCCACAACAGTTAAAAAAAAAAAAAAAAAAAAAAAAAAAAAAAAAAAATCAATAAAGCAGGAAACGAAGTCTATTTGTTACTTAAATCCTTATCACAGATGCAAACTTGAATATGACTAATATTTACATTTGTACACCAACGTTACATGTTTTTAGTATGGTTTGTAGCCTTTTTAGTATGGTTTGTACAGTATGGCTTATCTAGTTTCACTGAAATACATCACCTGTTTGCTATACTAATTATTAAATAACATACAAAGTAGGACCATAATGTTTGATGATGAACCACAATATGGTTTCAGTATCTAGTCACTTTGCCAGGTTCTTTCTCATTGGAGTAAAGAAAAAATAATAAGCAGGTCTTCCAATAAGTCCTAGCAATGTACAAAGCCTTTATTGGGAGTCTAGTGTGTGTCCCACCTTACAAAAAAAAACACATGAACCTCACATATACTGTAATCACATGTGCGCCATGTCCTGTTGACCTCACAATAGTATAAGTTTCCTACTAGTGGGAACAGGCACTGCTTGGTGAAAGAACCATGGATTAACAATAAGAAATATCTCATGTGCCTAAACCCACACATGGTCTATTGCACGTACTGTGTGTAATTTGACTCACTCAGTTGCTTTGCTAAATGACTCAGTTGTAAACAGTGTCTGTGGACTTTGGTTTGAAATTGTACCCAACAAATGATCAACTCTATTATAGAAGCTGAAGAGGAAAACACACAAACAAAACATGCTCCATTAAATTAAAATAGTTTATTAAATATGTATATTATGTACTTGCTTTTTGTTGTTACATTGGTGTTCAGCATTAGTATTTCAAGAACTCTGTAAGCGGAAGTTGTCAAAATAAAAATATCAAACTGAAAAGAACACAACGATACATACACAATCTGCGTGCTGTGTGCTGCACACAAACTATTCCCCTGGATGCGAGCGAAACACTTTGTTTCCTTTTGACATATACGCCAAGTAGACAAGCTGCCGTCCAGCCTGCCGTGAACTGCCATGCACATCCAGTATTTGTCTAAACAATCTGCATGTTGTAATATAATAATACAATGCTTACACATTTATTTGAATAGATTTTTCCTTAGGAAAAAGAATAAATAACTTTACCATGCAAGGAGGTAACAGGTAATATCGACTGGATGTTCCTCTGAAGACAGTGAAAAGGGTTTTACTGGACCTCCACGCTCAACAACTTGAGTTAAAGGTAGGCGTTCATTTGTCCCTAAAGGTTGTACATAATGCTATGGTGTATTCATGGACGTACATGTATACACTGAGTAGACAACACATTATAGAAACCTAATTGCCCTAATTTTGAATCCAAGTGAAAGCTTTAAGTCACCTGTTGAACCCACTTCATACAGTGAAGGGCATCTTAAGGACGTTGTCAATCAGATGCTGCCCCTTCGTGACATGGCATGTGTCAATCTGAAAATGGAGCTTCTTCAGCAGGGTAATGCCAAAGGCTAAGATTGTCCAGGAGTGTTATCGCTAACACAAGCTCTCAATTTGCCTAATGCTGTGAGAATATGTGGGATGAGCTGGAACAAGCCATTCAGGGTGAACACTGGCTAACAGCTAAGCCAACACAACTAGAAGTACTGAAGTTAGCTTAGGCCTGGGATAGCTTTCAATGCCTTGTTTATTGCTCCATGACCCAACAGTTTATCCAGCTACTATATAGTATACTATATTATATAAAATACAATATAGTATACTATAACATATAAAACAAACCTTGCACCCCTGATTTTGTAATCATTACCACTTTAAATAAACTTGACCATGGTGCCATGGTGTAGTCATTTCAATTAATGAATCCCATTTTAGAGAACCATATGCTTTTGTAAGAAATAAAGTTGTCAAAAGTTCCTCTAAATAATACCTATTCTTACATTTGAAATATGTTAAATCCACACTCGTTAAATGAAGAACAATTTAAAGACTAAGATCTATAAGTCTTGGCGTCACACTTCAACAAAGCCAAGGTACTGCAAAAATGACATGCGTTTGCATAGAAGAGCTGTAAATTGCATTTTAAGGTGGGTGGAGAAAACCACACGTCGGCAGTCTCCGTCAGACTCATTTAAAACACTGTAGGACATTGCATGTCATCAACTTGAATTCCTCGCTTTATTTCTTCTGTCACAAGGACAGTGGTTTAGAGCAGTTTTTCTCAACCTATGTTCAAGTTTTAAATATAATTTAACTAGTCATTGTATTTTTTCACAAGTAGTTATAATTTTAACTAGTAATCTAGTTAAAAAATACACATTTTTTCTGGTATTAACTTAGCCAGTGTGGGCAACTACATTTATGCAGAACAAGGAAGTGGTTCATAGCCTCCCTACCTGCATGGGAGGAAAGGGGGGAGGGGGGGGGGGGTCATGACCTATAAAACCCTCGTCTCCTGTGGCTCATGGGACCAAAAAGGTTCAGAACCTTTGGTTTGGAGTCACAGGACAGCGGTTCAGTTTGTGGCTTTCCCAGTCTAGTCTGTGAGGTCTAGACACCACGATTGCTCCGTGCTCTGAGTCTGGACGCCGATACTGGACCGCCGCGACGACACGCTTTCACTGTCCCTGCTCTCCATGGAGCCCCCGGCCCCCAGCAGGCACTCCAGACTATTGTGTCCGACGGAAGACAGGTCGCCCAGAGGGATGTGGCCATCAAGCACATCCAGCCTCGGAGGATCCGAGTCCTGGGAGCAGACCGATGTCTGGCAGGAGAATATGGGTGGGGAAGAAGGGACGGGGTGGATGGACAGGTGCGGTTCCCCCAGGGTGAGGCTGGAGCCTTGCGTCAGATGGTGACCCTCTCCCTGTGTGGCTTGCAGGGGGTGGAGCTGGGAGTTAGAAGGCAGGTAGAGCAGGGGGTAAGCGCCGAGCGACGAGGCCGCCTCTCTGTGCGCGGACGTAAGGGCGCTGGACAACAAGCAACTACATTCGCCGCCGGCGTTGGGAGGCTGCAGGCACAACGTGGGCTGGGACTGGCAGATTGTGGAAGGTCTACCTCTGGGCCTCCCGTCAGGGTCTTCATGCCCAGCGTGAGCTCCCTGGCCGATGCCGAGAAGGGCGGAGCCAGTCCAAGGCGGCGGGGGATTGCTCCCCGAGTCTGAGGTGGAGAGGGACTGATAGAAGTTAGGCGGTCCTGGGCTAGAAGACTGGGCTTGGTAGTGGCTCTCAGCCTGTGTACCCGGCCCCCCGCTGCAGCTCCAGTGACCGTGGTGGCTGTGGCTCTCCGCGCCGCCTGCGTCGTGATGAAGCTGCAAGCCGGGAGCCGTGTGCGCACCGTAAGGGTAGGAGGACAGTGGGTTTGCGCAGGGATGGTGTGCAGCTACCTGGGCCTGGAGCAGATGCATCATGTGGTGAAGGTCCTTGGTTAGCTGAGAAACCTCCTGGTTCAATGTGCCCATCTGGGAAGAGAGCGCACACAGTAGTGGACGATTTGATCCAAAGCTACAGCACAGTGACTATGTATTAAGCAGGTAGGGGTTTGACACCTTGCTCAAGGATGCTTACAGGTAGGCTAACACAGGGGCTCGAAAAACCCATGACCTTCCAGTTGGGAGTCGAACACCCACTAGACCATCCTACCTCCCACAGTAATGGACAAGGACACTGGGAGCATACCCCTCTTAAAGTGGGGGTTCGGAACTCCCCAACAAACCATTAGGCTTTTAGAAGGGGCGAGATAATTTGAACATTTTGACATAATCTTATACTCAAATTATCCTTAAATTAATTATTATTATTTTTAATCTTCTTAATTTAATTACCTTAATTGAATGTGCATGCCTTTTTCCCAAACTGTTTATGGTTGTCTAGCTATATATTTTCATGCTATGCAATTTAAAGTAGTATTTCATAACCAGCCCCCTTTGTATATGCAAAAGATTCACTTCTTTTAGGGGTTCCTGTGTTTCTTTAAGAACAGCCAACCAGCGGATGCATGGGCTACAGGTGGTTGTTGAGCATGTCTTTATTAGCCAGAAAGCTCCACCCAGTTAAGTCCCCTGCACAGAGGGACAAATTAATCAGCTTCTATTCTTACGATTTTATCTTAGTGTCTTGTCCAGATATAATTTTCAGACGGCTACCAAACAAATTCATAATCCTCACATGCGGCTATGAAACGGCCTCTGACGCAGCCCCAAAATCCAGAGGGAGGCTGTAACTGACGAAAATAGGTGGGAACACGGTTAAGAACCCCGACGAAAGAGGCAGTGAAACAAAAGGAGAAATGGGGACAGAGAAGACGCTGGGTTCTCATCGTAATTTTTTTTCTTCTCCTTTTTATTGCCGAGTCAGCACCACACTTTCTTCCCCTGCACTGCAGAAGCTCCCCGCTGATTAATTAATATCCACTTCAGATGCCGCCTAGCTCGACCCATCTGGATAGCCCCACTGCACCTGCTTTTCCTTTATTTACATTTACATTATGGATGCAGGGATCCACCGTGATACAGGTGTAACACCAAATTCTGTGAGGACGCTGTTGCACATATAAACGCTGATTGTTATCGCTTCTTATGGGGAAAAAAGCAATAACGGGGGGATCTTTCTTCTCGTTACGAGCCCCTGATTGCTGAAACTGCTTATGTTTGTGTCATAATGCCCACATGAGGTAAAAAATCATTTAAAGTATTATTTTTTACCACATGTGGGCATTATGACAAAATCCACAGTTTGAGCAATCACAGAGGGGCTCGTAACGAGAAGAAAGCTCCCCCACCCCCGCTATTGCTTCTTTCCCCATTAGAGGCGATAACAATCAATTTGTCACTTCACGGTGCATTCACATCCAGTCAGTCGAAAGAAATTGACAATTTCTGGATAACTTATTGAACATATTGGCTATGGGCATCACGTCAATGGGAATGCGATTTACTGTACCTTCTGATTAAGTTGGCTGATGCTCTGCTTGACCTCCTCTGTCTCAAACACTAACGAGGCATTAGTCTGTCTCGTATCTGAAAAGAAAAAATGAAATTAGCCGACGTGTGCAAAATGTACCTGACCTTTCTGTTACAAAGTTTCTGTTTAAGCGTGAGAACAGCACTGACATTACGTTCTCTCAATTTTTCTGTCTGTTGTCAAAACCCTCCATTTCCCTTTTGAATCAATGGTATTTTAGGGACCATATTGTGTAAAACTGTGCCTACTGTAGCTGTTTTAAAACATACAACAAAGCATGCCTTGCTGCATCTAGGATAGATTGCTCTATTATTTACTCAGATTACGGCAGACATGTATTAAGATAATCACTGCTAACTCTGCTACCAGCTGCTACACTAAATTTAATGTAGCCTACAGCTGAAATTAGACAAATTCAACAAACACACATCAGTTCACGTTATTAGAACAGAAGAACAGTCGAATAAATGTTGAAATACTGCTAACCTAGAAGGGAACTGCATACTAGGACAGTGATAATTGGTAATAGTTCAGATGTAGTGTATGTAACTGTACACACCTATCACATTCCCCCAGAAGGAGGCATTAGGGCATTATGGGTAGTCATTCACAAACCCCTCAGTTCACCTCCAGCCATCTGGCAGCCCTGCGAGCCTCCTGCTGGCAGTTCATTCCCCAGTGGAGGGCGGTTTAATCTTACCTTGGGTGCTGCCATTTGTGTTGGCTTTGGGCCCGCTGTGCTCCACGTTGAAGTGGAATGCATGTCCATTGTCTTCGATGCCGTCGACAACCCTGGCACAGGCGGGAGGCGGTGGAAAGGGTGGAGGGGGGGGTGGAGAGACATGCCCGCGTTAATGTAACAGTAGAGCGTTTTTCAATTATCACAGAGCTGCCCCTGGCAGACGCCCATCTGGGGTTAGCATGAGGGAAAAGAGCCCTGCTACCTGTCTGGACAGGCCGGACACCCGAGCCCTCTGATACATCTCTCCGCTAAAGGCGGGACCCGCTGGGTGGCCTTCCATTACATTATGAATATGGATGGTCATGGTAAATGGATAAGGCGCTCTGTTAAATGGATTGCGGCGATATCTGTTGAAATATGCAAGGCGAATGCAATCCATCGAGAGCTATTAAAAACATTACTAGGTGTCGCTGTGAGCGCCTTGAGTGAGACGGGCAGTACCTTGGGCTCAGGTCAGGGGGTCCAAAGCAGGAGACAGATGGGATGAGTAGTTTAGAGGGCTTCGGCTCAGCTCCAGACTCTCCCTGGGCTGGAGCCGGGGGCGCTAAGGCTGTAGTGGGGGCGCCGTGCTCTCTCTTGGGCGGCGGCTGTGGGGACAGGCCCCGGAGACTGCGGCTGAGGTTTGGCGAGCGGCAGCGGCGCAGGGCGTTGAACTGGCGCAGCTCGTCACCGAGGAGGTTCCCCAGGGACGTGCGGCGGACCGGGGAGCTCAGGTTGGGCAGGAGGAGGCTTCGGCGGGACCGGGTGGCCGGAGAGAGGTGGAAGAACTCGCCGGTCTCGTCTCCTTTGGACTCCACAATAGAGGGGAGCTTGTGTTCAATAGAGCCCCGTGGGTTCTGGAAAACAGCAAACCAAATAATAGGGTTTGTGTACATTGTTGTGTGTTCTTCTGCAATAAGGTATAACCTCATTTCAGCAAGTTTGACGACATCATACCCATTCACATATAGTATGTTATAGTAATCCACTAACATATTTGGTTAACTGATGACTTTAATCTTCTATCTAGTCTTTAGAAACCTTTAACTCTCTCACACATGTGGTTTTCAATGACAGACATAAGGTGAGTCCCTGTGTACAGTGTTATAATAGTTGGCAAAGCTCTGATTATGTACTGTACATAGCAAGAAATTTAGCTCATAAGGTTTCCCATTAAGAGAGCTATTGAGCCAGTTAGCAAACTAACCACAGGGACTGAACTGCTCACTCTGTTCCAAATGAGTTTGAACCTGTAGGGGAAGTCCTAGCACAAACCCCCCCAGAGTGCTCACTAGCAATATGCCCCAGAAAAACAGGGGGGTTACCTTGAAATACCAGACCCTCACCCTTGAAACACCGTGGCAATGCCTAACACAGATGAAATTCCCCAAACAATTCCACCAAGGACTACAGTAGCTCATAGTAAACAGATAGAGGGAGTAGGCCCCTGGGCTATGAACATACCCTTTCCATACAGAATATGGAAGAAATAATGTTATACAGGCAGAATATACAGTATATACCCCAAAGACAGAAAGAAGGAAAATAATAAAGGTGCATAAAACTTACATGTTGAATCCTGGGTGACCTTGAAATCCTGCAGAGTCCCTATAGAGACGAAAGACATTACTCGAAATACCGCTACAGGCATGATGAATAACATTAAACTAAAAAACATACATTTTAGGAATTCATCTTCAGGCCTACTCCTCATTAGTTGAAGAAAAGAAAAAAAGACCAAAAAAAACACCCTTTTTTTTTTAATGGCAAATCGCAGAACATTTCCAGACACCTTTGTTTGATCTGGTGGTTTTGTTCTGGTATTATTTGTAGGTCATTATCTCAACAACACTTGCCAGTGAGGCAGCCGTTGTCATGAAAACAGAATCCCCTAATTGTCCTTAGCACTTGATAGCAGCAAGATTCCAGAGAGGATTTGTCTTTCCGCTGGCCTGTGGAGCAATTGCTAGCTATTTGCCACAATTACCAGCCGGGGGGAAGACACGGGAAGCCATGATGATGCGTGCCTTTGTGTGAAAGAATCTGCATTGCCTCTGAAAACATGATTTAATGTATAGTGCCACAAGCTATCATGTCCGTCTTTGACAACACACACTCCCGGCGTAGTTCCACTGATTCCTTTTAGTAAACAATGGACAAGTAGCCTAAGACATACAGTAAAACATACAGTGGGATAAAATCTCTTGAAAATACACTATGCATGCCAAGCCATTTGTTTCTCTGTCACATTGACACGAAAATATACCGTTCCGATTTGACAGCAGTCCATTATATGAGGTAGATGCATAAGATAATTCATTACTCTATCCCGGACAAAATTATCATTATAAAAGAGAGTTACCCCTACAGCCAGGGGATACAATTAATTGAGTAGCAATTAATAATAGCGCAAAGCGTGCTGAACCTCAATATCCATTAATTATGACCCACATAACAAAACCAATTTTAGATTCATTCTGTCTTTGAAAAGTGTTGGCTTGCATGTTTCTGCAATGATGAAATTTCTGGGATGTTTGCTCCCTGTATACTTAACTAATAGTATGATAACCATGTATGCACAACTAATACAATACGTTTTGGGATTGTTTCTAATGACTTCAGAATGATACTGTCCATAGTATGTTTAGAACCGCTTATTAATCCTTGATTGTGGCCAAAAAACGAGACAAATGGAGCCACAAACAAGGTATTGTAAAGACATTTAAAACAGGAAAAAATAAAATTAGGTTAACAAGTTATGGATAGCAGCTTTAATCGTCATTAGTGTATCTGAAAATCACAGAAATATAAAAATACACATTTTCCAGTGTGGATTCCCCATTTGAGACCATAATACAAAACTATAAATATATCTCCTTTTATACAGTATACTGTATAAAGTGAAACCACCAATCACTCTTTTAATAGCTGTAACTGTGGGCAGCGTGTGCATGTGTGTGCGTGTGTGCGCGGAGAGACAGCAGGGCCTAGATTTCGGAGCACTCCTTCATCCTGTCAGGGGTGGTGGTTCTTCCCCTGGCCTTGTGTTTAAGCACACACTCTGAGCAGATGGTGCGAGAGAAACTGGAGCAGTGTACGCGCAATGGCTCTTAAACCACCCCCTACTCCCACCCCCGAACCAAAAACCCTGCCGGTGCAATTTCTCTCTCCATCATCAGCATGGACGCTTTTGCAGTTTAGTCTTTACGCTCGCAAAAAATACAAAATAAATGCTAAAAACCATTTGGGCAAGCCATGTCATCTGTGGATAGTGATATGGTGCAGATTTTAGTTTATGATGAATATGTTTAGAATGATATATCATTAACTTGCCAACTTGTATCATTTAATATAATGTATAAAGTGATACAAGTTGGCAAGTTAACGATACAGTACATGTACAGTATATTATATACATACCTGTATATAATATGTAAGTCTATTGTTTCATATCATCAATAAAAATGTAATGTGTTCTTCAGAAATAACTTATTTAAACATTTACGTGTTTAGGACGGCATTTTTTAACAAATTTTTAGATCACAGACAAAGGACTGCTTGACCTTACATAATATTTACCTTAGAAAAACGTCAAGGTAAAAGGCAGTCCTGAGGAGAGGTCGAGTCTAGGGTGTAATGACACCCTACTATGTTCTGGGGTGCTTAAAAGCAAGCGATATGCCCGCCTGACAGTGCCACTGACGCATGGCAAATCAGCGCCACTGTGAAAGCCACAACCGGGCCCCCACGGGGAGAATGGGTTGCGTTGGCAGAACAAATGTCAAGGAGAGTGGCAATGACACTGGGATAATGCATTGTCTGGCGTGCGGTATTTTGGGTTTCACCGCCACAGAGCTAATCTGAAGCGGAACAGTGTGGATTCTCCACCTTCAAAACTGCTGAACTGACACAAACGTAGATGCTTTTATGTGACCTTTAATTTGTGACACCTACTCTTAACTGCTTTCAAACTGTGTAACCCTTTGGCACATTGTGCTAAGACGTCTGTAGGATATGATACTTGTGACTGTATGAGAGCACATTCATATTATGTGAGCGCTGAGCACTCAGCAGACAGACTCAGCAAACAGACTCCGCAAACAGACTCGGCTTACAGAAAAGGAATACTTTTTAGGAAATGTGAGGACATTTTGTCTCTAAACTGTCGCTTTGTGAAATTAATTCTATATTTCTGCATGGGTATTCTGTTTGGGTAGGGTAACGCTTTTTAATGAGGATTATTTTAAGGTTTAGTAAAGGTTTATGCTTGAACATATATTTTATGGTTAAGGATTATGGCCCTACAGTATTTTCGGGTAAAGGTGCAAGCGGAGGCACACGGCGCAAGTTCACGACGGAAGTTCACGGGGCAAGTCTACAGTATCTAAGGTGTGGCAATACTTTTTTGCTAATTTTGGGACATGTGTGGCGGTGACGGTAATCAGGCACAACGGCGCAGTAAAAGGGTTGGATTAGAATGAATAAATTATCAGTAGGAGTGGTAGGGGCTGTCTTCAATTATGGCCAATCAAATCAGCTCCTCTCATTCCCTTTAACAACAGCACGCTCTCTGTCCGGGAGAGGTGCAGCTTCAACCGGCATTCTTCTGCTGATAGATCCAGAAAAGTGGTTGTTTGTAGATACAGTAGACTCTGTGTGTATCTACTATGTATTCCCTAGTCCCTATAAAGACTGTGATACGAGACCAATTCCAATGTAATATGAGACAACACACACAACATGATTATTTGACAGGCTACCGTTTAACATCTATTAGTTCTCCCCTGCGTCTCTCTTTCCTGCACATTCTATGAATACAGCAGGAGACCTAAAACATCAGTTAGCCTAGGTTGAATGAGGTTAATAGCAATATTGAAATCCCTGCTACCATGTTGTTTTCCGTGAGCAATGACGCACATTGACTGTTTTATGTTGGCAGAAAATGCTAGACATGCATATATTTTGTTTTGCTATTAAAAAGGTTAAGGTCATTAGTTCAATTATTCCAACATAACACACACAAAAGTGGCGTGTGTGATTTTGGATAAGTCTGTGATTAGTGCACCTTCGCCCATAGAAACTACCACAAGACGTGGACACCCTCTACTGTGCCCCCACGTCTATAATTGTGCAAGCGAGGCCATCGCAAGCCGGGAAACGCGCCCAGGAGAGAGAAAAACCACCTTGCGGCCAACGAAATTGTCATCACGTCTGCGTTAGTGCTGCCGTCGCCGAAACTAGAGCCCTTAGAGTGTGAGAAGATGGACATGTACAGTACAGTGTGAAAGCTAAGATTCATTTCCAACGACTGATCTGAATGTAGTACCGCGAGCACCAAAAGTGCAACGGGTGCATTTCGCACCTCGTCCTGGCTGCCCTCGCGTAGGTTGTAGGTGAGATTATTGTGGATGTCGGTGGTGAAGACGCTGGCGTACTCGGGGTACAGCTCTAGGACCTCCCTCAGGGCGCGCACGCTGATGTACTGGAGGTCGCAGTAGGTCAATGCCTTGACGTCAGCGTTGGTCTTGATCACCTGCTCGGTGTCGGGCAGGTCCGAACCAATCAGGTCCCCCTTCCCTGCAGCCAGAAACAGTACAATGTTATGCTTATGCTTCGTCACCTGCACTGTGATTTTAAGAAAAGAAGATGTAAATTACATTGAAATAATATAACTTTGATCACGCAGGTGTTTGAGAGTTTCAAGTTTTGAGGGGGCTTAACTACACAAAAATTACGTTTTATATTTACATTTACAGCATTTAACAGACGCTTTTATCCAAAGCGACTTACAATTACATTGTTCTATTACATGGAGCAGGTAGGGGTTAGGCATCTTGCTCAAGGATGCTTACAGGTAAGCAGAAACTGGGGCTCGAACCCACGACCAGTGGGTTCGAGTCCAACACCCAGACCACTAGGCTATCCTGCCCCCTTATATAAAAAGCATGCACACTATTTCACAATATTGGAGGGTGCAAGCGGAAGGATTTAGGTTTTATTTTTCTGTTTCTACTAAACTCAAATGCTCAAGAGATACATTCATCCAATCTTCGCTGGCTTCGTTCGTTAATTCCACTGTTTACCATCCAAACGCCTCCCTTGTTATAACACAGTGTGGAAGAGAAGGTACAGTTGACCCCAAAATCACCCACCCAGAATGGCCAGCACCATGCTGTCCTTGAGCACCTCCAGGGAACCGGAGCAGACAAAGTAGTTTGCGTGTAGCGCATCCCCTTGGCGGATCAGGTATTCCCCTGGCGCACAGAAGGAGGTCTTGATGTGGAGAGAGAGCGAGCGCAGACAGCCGCGGCTGGCTCCCTCGAAGACGGGTAGCTGGAGGATGTCCTTGTTCAGGTGCATGGCGATGTCGGCGCGCAGCTCGTCGGGGAAGTCGTGGAGCAGCTGGGGGGGGACAGGAGACGACGGGGAGCAAATAACAACACTGGTAACAATGGGAGTTATTTTCCTGAGGGCCTCAGCCAGTGTGTGCTCACTCCAAAGTGAAACACATAAAGGTAGACCAAGTCAAACTTTTACCTCAATCAACTATTTTTGACTCCGTGGGTGTAGAGATACGTTTATGGACTCAACTTTAATCCAATTCCCTACTGATTTACTTTCATTTGGCCCTTTCCTTTTGTATCTATGTAAATAATCCTGATTTACTTTGCCACTGTGGCCTCTGTTGGGCTTCGGGGAAATTAGTGAGGGGAGAGGGGAAGACGGAGTTTCAGAGCAGTGCTCCAATCAACAGTTGAGTCCATTCATGACCGGCAAGCTTACCGAGTACACCTTTAAAAAGCAAAAAAAAAAAAACTTCAAATAAAAATCACATGAATCAAATACTACAACCATCAGGGCAGTCTTTAATTAGCCAAAAGCCTGTTACAAAGTGGACACACTGACACACAACAGTAGGGCCCCCCACCTCATTGGCGTCTATGCCGTTGTTTACAGACCAGGTGGTTTGGAAGTACTCCAGCATGCGCTGCTTGAGCTGCTGCGGCAGCCGGTGGACGCGGATGAAGTCCTTCAGGTCCTTCATGCGCGTGTGGTAGAGCGAGCGGCGGGAGTACATGCGCTGGATGATGGCCGTCACGTTACCGAAGACCACGGCGTGCATCAGCGCTGTGGGGAAACGCATGGAAAGAAAATGGGTCGGGAAGGGGCCCATCGCTCTGCTATGAATCCACCATAGCCTCGTTTTAATTATCCACCTGTCGTTTCATTCTTATTGTTTGACAGTGTTTACTTATTGGTATTGCATCTAAATAATGGTAATGTACTGTAATCATTGCTTTAAATCCAATCCCTATGGAGCAATCGGTACTATACGCTAAAAATAACAAAAATGATTATCTTCTGAGTGGGCGTGGCACCAATAAAGGCTGCTCCCACAGCTTGAATATTTTTTATTGATATGTACAGACGACAGCAAGCTGCGTCCCAGAGGCCGGCCAAAATCCCCTTCCTGCTGAACTTCCTGTCTCGTACCCCCAATGAGCATGGTGCAGATGGAGAAGATCTTCTCGGCGTCCGTGTTGGCGCAAACGTTGCCAAAGCCCACGCTGGTCAGGCTGCTGAGGGTGAAGTACAGGGCGGCGATGTAGGAGCTGCGGACCGACGGGCCGCCCGCCGTGCTGTTGGCGTAGGGCGTCTCCAGGCGCTTGCCCAGCTCGTGGAGCCAGCCTTGTGTGAGGTGGGGAGAGGGGCATTGAAAACAGTCTTAACACCTGCTGTCTGCCCGACGACGCATGATCCCACACTGGCTGTATCGCAAGCACACTGGTGATGGAGTCAGCCCAGAGAGGGAACATTAGGCCAGCTCCCAATATGTCTAATAAATCCCATTTAGTATTCTATAGATAGTATTCTCAATTCCTGCTCTGCGGGACATAATGAAGAGGTTTTATATGAGTCTATAACGCCACATACGCACATATCACACACAGACACAAACGCCGCCTATGATTTACAGTAAAGCGAGAGGAGCCCTGGGATGCAGCCCTGTTCTGGACAGGGGATGTGACCCACAACGGCCTCCCAGGAGTTGAAATGTACAGAGCACCTTCACGTAGCAGACCATTCAAACCCAGTATTCCTATATGCGGCACAGTTTTCTCTCTGTCTGTCTGTCTCTCTGTCTGTCTGTCTGTCTCTCTGTCTGTCTGTCTCTCTGTCTGTCTGTCTGTCTGTCTCTCTGTCTGTCTGTCTGTCTGTCTGTCTGTCTGAACCTTGGCCTCTCTGTCTGCCCCGTCTTACCGCCTCCGTGTTCATCAGTTTGCCCATCTCTCTGCTGTCCCTGAAGAGCTAAGAGGGCACCGGCAGAAGGCCAACTGGATGGCAGGTTTCACCTGGCCAGAAGGATTATGACTGACACTGTGTGTGTGTGCGTGAGTGAGTGAGCGAGTGAGTGAGCGACTAAGAGACAATGGGAGAGGCTGGCATGTCTGTGCGAGACAAGGCAGGAATAGATTGGGTCTTCGAGGAATAAATATGTCCTTGTGTTAATTAGCAGGTCCAACTCATCTCCCCTTGGACCACACACACACACACACACACACACACACAGCATATACTGTACATACAGTACACCTGTACTTTACTATTACAGGGCAAATACATATAGTTGTATTTAGCCTTACCTACAGGTGTGCAATGTGCAGAGAAATAATTTAGGCGTCTATCGTATCTCGCCCACTGCTCTCACCATAACAGCCCGTTCTGTAATGTGACTGCGGTCGCCAGCCGGTGTAAACATGAGCGCTTGAAGGGGAGAGAAACGCTTCACAGCTGCTCGGGAGCACTTTCGCTTACAGCCGGCCTGGCGCGTGGAGCGTGTGCGACATTAACCCAAAATGTCTTCATTCACAAGCCACAGGTTTCAGGGCCAAAACAAAAACTATTCAGGGCTAAAGCCTCAGAAGACCGGTGCTGCTGACACCGCTGTTAACAATAGTTCACAAGGCAACACAGAGGTGACCTCGTTTTGGCTGAACTTCACCATCACTGAGGGCCTAAATTTGTTGTTTTTTTTTGCTGATGTACACTGGAACAACTTCACATTGCATCATGAGACAATAGAAATGATCTTGCTTCTGGGGTTTTTAACTTCACCTCTATTTTACACTAGCAGAACTTGCTGCTTGCTTCCAACTCTTTTGATGGGATTTTGATCTGACATCAGACAGGCCTCATTAGTGGGTTGTTGTACGGTTTGGACTGTATCCTTCCACTGGGCACTGTGAGCTCTCCCAGTAGGTGTGCCATTACTATTTATAGTATAGGAGAGAGTGGGCTCAGAAACAAATGTCTACCCATTGTATTGAGAGAGTCTAGCCTAAAACCACATTTGTTGGCAGCAAAAAGCAGGGAAATATCCACCCTATACAACAGTGAAGGTGGAAAACCATGTTCACAAAGTAGAATTACAAGACACATTGCAACCTCCTTGCACTAACACCTGATTCTAATTAACACTTAGGTCTTCCGCTAGCTAGCAGAAGCTAACTGTGCCTCACTACCCATTTTTCTTTTACACCGTCTTTTTCTTTTTACACTACCCATTTTTCTTTCCTCCACTCTGACCAATATATACACACTAGCCCTTTAACAGTGCCCTTTAAGCCCCTGCCCAAAGCATCTGTTCCCTTCCACTGAGAGACAAGGCCTGGCTCAGGCCTACCTATGTCCCAGTTGGTCGTTGCGTCGTTCATCTCCATCTCCTTGCGCCCGATGATGTACCAGATGCAGGCCATCCAGTGGGCCAGCAGGGCGAACATGGACATTAGCAGGGTCAGCACCATTGCGCTGTACTGGGAGTAGCGGTCCAGCTTCTGGAGCAGGCGCAGGAGGCGCAGGAGACGCACCGTTTTCAGCAGGTGGACCAGGGACGTCTGTGGGAGAGAGTGTGTGCGGGGTGTGTGTTTTATGCATTTATTGTATCGTTGGTTTTCTGTTGCTGTTTTTAATGTTTTATCCCTTTGAGTTTTTGTGTATGATGCGCTAATCATATATAAATAATGATTAGCTAACAGCTAGCTGCACTGCACCCACCACTGTGATGTTGAAGGCGTAGAGGAGGTCGAAGGGCAGGGCGGCCACCAGGTCCACAAAGAACCAGGTGGTGGCGTAGTGGATGCAGATGGAGCGGGATTCGTACACCACCTGGCCCGACTGGCTCACGTAGGTGGTGCGGAAGTTTAGGATAATGTCTGGAAGTACAAAAGTTCAGGAGTGAGATTTTTTTTCCAGTTAAGCGCAGGCAGAGGAACATGCTGCATTACTGTATTTCAGGACATTTCTGGAGGATTGTCACAAACCAGATTGCTGTAAATCTAAAGTGTGTGCACATATTATTATTATTATTATTATTATTATTATTATTATTATAATATCAATTGTGTAACTTCATCCTGTACAAACTCATTATTATAAATTCCTTTGTAACGTAATGAACAAGAGAAGGAACTAGAAGCCAAACATTGCGCAACATGGGCGAGACATCTCCATGTCACACATCATCACCTGCTATAATATTGCCTTAAAATTACAAACATATCCCAGGAGGAATGCAAGACAGATGGCGAAGGCTGTTATTTTGGCGCAATCATGTTTGCTTGACAGATTGCTTCATATAGTGGCAAGTGGACAGAACAACAAACAGATCTCTCAGTCAGATCTTGACTCAGCAAATACTCATGTGGCCCTCAAGCGTATTGATATACGCAAGTAATTGCTAAATGGCGCAATGACGAGTTTAGTTTCGGGAAATAATGAAGTAATAATGACTATGACAACAACATTAAACTGATAATCACATTATATTCCTGAGATTAAAGGTCATGTCCTCAGAACACCTCGACAACCCCCTCCTAACACAACTTGAAACACAACTGTGCATTAAAAGGGCACATAGCGGTAACAGGAGAGATAGAGAATCTTTTAAGGCTATGAGCACTCTTGGGGAGGAGAAGAGATGAGTGCACGATACTCGGGTAGGGAGAGGGGAAAAAGTCTCTGAGCTCCAATCCAAAACAACACTGCTTTTGTAATGCTCGCGTCAACCACAAGGGTAAAATCGAGGAATATACCTTGTATAAAACATGAAGCAATAATGCAGTTAATACCAAGTGGGTAAAGAGATTAAAGTCAATATTTTTCACATGTCGAACATCAAGAGATATTATTGGAAATCTGCATATTTTTTTTAACATCTGGGTTGACGGCAGTCAAACGGGACTTCGACCCACCCCATAAACCCCCATAAATTAAGCCATTCCCCCCTAACCCCAATCTGTAGCCCGGCATACCCAGAATGAAGAGCATCTCCACGGCGATGTCGCTGACGATGGTGGTCCTGGCAGTGGACTCTGTGTCGTCGTACGGCGTGAAGCTGACGTTGTACGGCACGGTGACGGCTACGTAGAAGGTGGCCAGCAGGATGAGCCAGTCCCAGAGGGCCTTGGACACGCTGTAGTGGAGGAGGATGAAGCGGGACTTCTGCACCGTGGCCACCTTGTACTCCGGCAGCGAGGGCCTCTCAAACATGTTCTGTAGGAAGAGCAAGCAGTGAAGAGGGGGGGGGGGTAAGAGGGACGAGGATACTGGATCTAGAACCCATACAAAACACACACAGATTCGCACATTCATGATTATGTATGATACAAAGCACCCCCACAATAATAGCCTCATGAATTTTAAACGTCGCTCAATAAAGACACAAAAGACATTATTCACATCAGAAGTGGAATAAATGAATATCTCGGTACAAGATGCTCAAAGGCATAGGCGGCTGAGCAAATATATGACAAGTGAATGGATATTACTGGGCCAAGACTGTCCTGAAATGGAAACCCTCAAATGTCAAGACCCTCTTTTGTGTGTTCTCTGAATGTTGAATGATTCGGTGTGCTGGGCAGCACAGGTGAAAATGTACACAACGCTGTTATCAGTTCCAAGCAGCCTCCTTTGAAATGTCGGTATAAAGCGCTGTGGCCGGATGACAGAGAAACTTTTTGCTAACATCTAGGCATGCTAATTTCAAATGTGATTTAAACGGCGCTTGGCCTTATTACTCTAAATGCCATGGCTGCTTCAAGTCCTGGCTGGTGACAAGATATCAATGCCTTAACAGTGGGGAGGGGGAGCTTTGGTCGAGCGCTGGCTGCAACTTTAGAAGTTCTAAATCTAATTTGTGAGAAAATGTGCTGATATTGCTGGTGGGTCTGGCTGTCTGTTTGGTACATAATGAGCCTGTAGATCTCCAAATGGGACCGAACACTTTGCACATTATCGTCTTAACCATGTTTAGGAGGCAGGAAGCAAAGCTATTCCCTTTACAGTAGAGAGAGGAAATAAAAGGCAACAAAGCAATCCATCAAGAAACACAACGTGTCCATTTCACTGACACATTCAACATTAGGGAGGCTGGGAATTTAGGAAATAAAATGTATTTTTCTTTCTAATCTGCCTTTGTATAGTTAAGGGGCCTGGGTGGATTCTACAAGTGGAAATAACTGAAGGACAACAGACAACCTGCGATCAAACAGTAGAAAGACCTCAGAACAGTGCTGGCAAAAACACAGAAGCAAACAAAATGTTACTACAACCATAAACTTTGACTTATTGCAAAAGCTAGGCCCGCTTAAAACATGATAGTGGAAAAGCCAACATCAGTGTGTTTATTTCACAACTCCACTGCGTCAGTGTGTTTTCACGTTTGGAAGCACACAGGAAAATCCAGAGGAATGTCCCGGCTTTCACACAGCAGCTGTGGCTGACTTAATAATGGTTCTCGGCAAAAGCAGGAATGTTTTGTTTTTTTTGCTTTTCTTTTAATTTGACTTACATCACAAGGGTCAGGGGATGTGCTTGACCTTTGGCCCAAGACGCGGTCAGCCAAGTTCACCCTGATTGGAAATGAAAAGCCAATAGCTGTGAGGACACGTAACACGGCAGCAGCTGATCTTGGCACATCAGTAATGTCCAGATCTAGCCCATGGCCAGTCAACTACAAGCCCCAGCATGCACCATAGTTCCCGCAATAGAGGACCAAAAATAACAATAATTGAAACAGAAGGTGAACATAAGCACTTGACTGATAACCAGTGATTTTAAATGGAAATTTGTAAAACATCATAAATACAACCCTGGGATGACGTCCAGGGCTTGTGTGTGTCCATGAAAAATATGATGCTAATGACTATCTTAATGGTCATTAAGATTCAAACTATCAAATGAAATCAGTCTTAAGAGCATAACATGGAGAGAAGCTGTCAAACCAAGAACCATATAGTAGGTTATTTATTATAACTTATCTCAAAACACTATATCTTTCAATATAGCTCATATGAGTCACTTTGGGTGCGATTGCTAAACTTCGCCAGAAATTACACAAGCTCTTCTGTCTCAAACTAGTAAGTCTTGAGATAATGAGATTTTGGAATAAAAAGAACTGGTATGGTTTAGAGGAGAAATTTTCACTTTTTCCTCGCTATTAAACTGAGGTAACAAGCTTTCAACAAGTTGGGCGGTTTGAATCTGTAATGTGGAAAAAAAAATTGCCTCTTTCTCTGTCCCACTCATTATAAAAGGGGGAGAGCTCCCTTGGACAGTCTGTGTGCATGTGTGTGTATGTGCCTGTGTTCTCTAGCATTGTAGCTGAGAGAGATAGAGAGAGAGAGAAAGAGAGAGAGCAGGTGAACAAAAGGCCTGACATGGAGCAGGACAGAGATAGAGTGAGTGGGAGGATAACATGATAAAGGATCAATAGATGTTAGAGTGAGAGAAATAGAAAATCAGAAAAAAAGAGGGAAAAAGGCCTCTATTCTGTGTCACAGTGAAGAAAATAGAGGGGAGAGAGAGAGAAAAAAAGAGTCCAGAGGGATGAAACTGAATGGAGGGATGAGGTTAGTATGACAGAGAAAGAACAGCGAGAAAACGTGTCAGAGCGACGGGGACGAGTGTCAGCTAGAGCTTAGCGGAGGGGTGGAACTCAGGCGTTGAGGAAGGGATAAAGTAACAAACCTGGCTTAGCATTTCTCTCAGTTCACATGAATAAATATCACGTTTCAGGCAGACTCCTATCAGCAGCAGTATAGCTAATAATATCATTACGCAGTCACACAATATTCAAAAGCTATTGTGATTCGTGATATTACATGTGATATGACATTATGCATGCATAATGTGATGTGAGTGCAACATAACAATAGTTATAATGTGCTTGGTACACAACTAATGCGATGCAACTAATTAAGACTCTCTAATCAATGGGCCTGTGTCGGTCTGTCTGTCTGTCTGCCTGCCTGTCTGCCTGTCTGTCTGCCTACCTGTCTGCCTGCCTGTCTGCCTGCCTGCCTGCCTGCCTGCGGTATTATTTCTGCTGTCATCGGCTCCGCTTTCAGTGCCAAGGAAAATCGATACAGCAAAATATGGCTTGAGCCATTGTGACATTATCACTTAATGTTTTATAAATATATATAAACGCTGCCAATTTTTTATTAAATTAAATGTACCATCTGAGTGAAGGAATGTGTGCCAGCGGAAAATGCTTCAGTAAGTTTGTCTGTTGAGGTCTTCATTCGAGCTAAACCAACACTAAAACACAGAGTCTTTAGGAAAATAGGAGCCAGCTGTTTGTATGCGTGTTATGGTGGAAGGAATTTAGAAAGCAATACTATATTGTGTTCATATATCATGAAACAACGTTTATGTACTGTAAATAAGTGTGTAGGATGTATTTTGTCTGAAACCTGCATACTGTATAGTATATAGCGCATACACCGAGGCAGAAGTACTGTACACACACACACACAAAACACACACACTTAACTGAAGTGCGTTGCATCTCATAATATGCATTTCATTACATTTACATTATTAAAATGCATTTTATTCTGCCTGTGTACTCATTTTACATTTTACAGCATTTAGCAGACGCTTTTATCCAAAGCGACTTACAATTACATGGTGCCATTACATAGATAGGGGTTAGGCATCTTGCTCAAGGATGCTTACAGGTAGGCCAACTCTGGGGCTCGAACCCACGACCTTCTGG
>JAOEHI010044172.1:7886-21245 GCA_025447815.1 Percopsis transmontana
GGTCCAGCCTCCAGAGGGTCCCAGCCGCTGCTGCCTGTTCCTGGTCCAGCCTCCAGAGGGTCCCAGCCGCTGCTGCCTGTTCCTGGTCCAGCCTCCAGAGGGTCCCAGCCGCTGCTGCCGCCCGTCCCTTGTCCGGTCTCCAGAGGGTCCTGGCCTCCGCTGCTGCCCGTCCCTGGTCCGGCCTCTTGAGGGTCCTTGCCGGCCGCCTAAGGGTCCCAGCCATTTAAAGACGACTCCTGGAAGCGCGTCTTAAAGGGGGGTACTGTCACGATTGGCGTGCGCGCTCCCCGTGCGCGCTCCCCGTGCGCGCTCCCCGTGTATGCTCCGTGCCTCCACTCCCGGCCGCGCACCTGTGTGTGATAATTCCCACACAGGTGCTTTCTATTATTATGATTATGTTGGGGACTATTTAAGTTTCTCCGTCAGTGCCCAGCGGTCATTGTTTAAATGTACGTTGGGTTTTTCAGTTGTCAGATTAAAATACGCTTAGAGCGTTTGTTGCTTCCACGTCTGTCCGCGTTTTCCTCCGGCTCGCGCATACTCTCGCTCCACAAAACACGCACCTTTACAGCAGTAGCCTGTAAAGCAGCCAGTCTGAACCAAGACTCCTCCTGAATTTTGTCAAGGATATCTTTATTGTCCCCGAGGGACACAGACAGCAGTCAACACAAGACTCTCAACAGTCATGACTCACACACAATCAATTTCAAGATAAGATAAAGAAATACACTACATTAAAAATACCAATAAAACAGTGGAAGTAATAAAGACAATAGAAAGAATAAAATGAAGTTACAGTGAATTATTTAAAAGCCCAGTGGCAACTGGGACAAATTAATTCCTAAATCTGTTTGTCCTGCATGTATGCATACTCTATCTGCGGCCTGAAGGAATCAACCTAAACTTCACAAACAGAGGGTGGCTAGAATCAGCCAGGATTAAATGGGCCTTCTTCAAAGTCTGAACTCTATATAAGTGCGGGAGGTTATCCAAACTTGTGCCTACAATTTTCCCGCACACTTTGATGATGCTTTGAAATCTATTTTTGTTCTTAAGGTTGAGTGACTTTAGTTTGCCCATGCCACATTGCACTTGTAAAGTGAGTTGGATAAATCTGGAATAAACCGTGCATTGGTTCAGCCTTTTACTCTGTACTTTCTGAGGGCAGCATGTTTGTTAACAATCTCAGCAAAACCATCATAAAAAAATGTCCAGGCATTTTCAACGTCAGCAATATGTTACATTTTCTCCCAATAAAAGTAAAACAGGTAATGAAAAACATCGAATATCACTCAGTCAACAAAACAATCACACAAACATACAGACAAGTAGAGACGTGCATCTTCCTGAGTATTCAGGTCTGGAAATAATGAGAAAAAATCTCAATAAATTTAACATTAGGTTAGTTTAGCATTAGTTAAATAGCTTTCCTTGCAATATTATATCTGCCATAAGAGTCTAACATGACCCTTTAAACTACAAATTGGACATCCCTATGAATTAGTATGGCCGTCCTACAACATTTTGCAGCAAAATCTATCTAATATCTGAGAAAAACCTCCTCTGTTGAGTCCAGTGTGGTGACATTATGAATACCATGTAATGCTATTTGGCCTCACAAATGCACCAGCAGTCTTCAAACACCAACTATGTGCTCAGGAACATGTTGAACTGGGTTGTTTTTGTCTGTATTTACGACATTGTGATATACTTCCAGTCTCCAGAGGAACACACTCTCTATGTCCATCAGGTGTTTCAACGGCTTTTGGAGAATCAACTGTCAAAGCTGAGAAATGTGACTTTCACATACTGTCAACCGCCACCTTGGTTACATTATCTCTGCTGGCAACATTCAAATGGACCTTGCCAAAGGTCACACCAAGACGCATACAATAGACTAATTAACACAATACATTTTTACCCATGTTTTGCATTCTAGGGCCTGGAATGCACTTCATCATTTATTTTCTTAGGTTTTGAATAAAAATAATTTTAGTATTCTTACCTCAATTTTGTCAATTTTGACCCGTGTTCATTTCCAGTGTGTAAAATTACTTTCTAAATTAGGTCTTTCTTTTTTAATCTACCATTGAGATACATTATTTTAATTGTTTGTAGAAATTCATTAAACATTTTGAGATCATTAAAAGTACTATTAATAATCCTATTTGCCACTAGGTGTGACTTTATTGCCATTCTCAAGCATGTGCTGCTGTATGTGTATGTGTGAGTGTGTGTGTGTGTGTGTGTGTGTGTGTGTGTGTGTGTGTGGCTTTGCAGTAAATACTTTATTAAGAAAATATAAATGATTTGGAAACACAAGAATGCTTGAAATAGTTTTTGTTGTTATTTTTCTGTAAAAGGACAGGAGTTACACTAAAGCATACAGTCAGTACAAACATGTGTTTTCTTCTATGCTCACTGCACACTGGCCTGTTGCACACAGCAACAATTAGTGTTCCGGTCATGAACATGGTATAGTCATTCAACGTGGCAACATCAATACGCCTGTCTTATATCTCTGCCTTCTGGATTTTTGATTGTTTGTTTGTTAATTGCCTGACCATTGCCTGTCCCTGTTTTGCCTTTGCCTGTTGTCATTAAACTGTTTTGCCTCCGATCACATCTGTTTCCAAGAATCTGCTCAAAACCACGGGTGAGCAGGCTTTTTGCTCTTCAGCCCCACGTCTATGGAGTTTAAAAAAATACTTAAAACATTCTTTTTAGCAGAACCTATGACTGTTGCTGCTTTTATGCTTACATTTTATGATGTTAGCTTTTGATCTGTCTTTTGTATTGATGATTTTACCTTGTAGCACAGAGATTTGTTTTCAAATGTAAATGTCACAAATCTCTCCAGCTCTTAAAACATTATTTTAGTCGGTCATGTTATTTTGTTCTAGTTCACTAACTCTGTCATTTCAGACTCCTGTTCCCCTTCCTGCTTTATCTCACCTCACTCCCTTCACCTGGTTGTCCCCGCCTATACTCACCTGCAGCTCAACATCCTCATCAGTCTGGGCACTTATACCGGCCTCTTGCACTAGTTCCTTGCCAGATTGTCTAGAGTCTCCAGCCTAGCATTCCAACGTACCATATCTTAGTTTGATTATTCTATCCTGACCATGTCTAGAACCTTCTTCGCCTCTTCCTCGGACCTGTCTTCTGCCTACTGGATATGGATTTGTTTGTCTTCTCTTGGACTGCTTATCTGGTATTGTGACACTGCCTGCCTGACTACTTCTATAAACTGAACTTGCCTTTTAAGTCACTTCTGTCTCTGAGTCGTGCTTCTGGGTTCACTCCTGTTTAAGTATCTTCTTGAAACGTGACAGTAAAGTGCGTTACAAATCAAATGCATGGTATTATTATTATCTGCATTTGGGTCCTAATCCTGAACAATCACAGACACATCTACAGGTTGTGCTTTTTTTTTTGTTTTTTTGGTGAACCCCGATTTACTCATCACCCCCCTCTTGCAGCCAAAATTACACATTACA
Organism: Percopsis transmontana; assembly: GCA_025447815.1. Taxonomy (NCBI): domain Eukaryota; kingdom Metazoa; phylum Chordata; class Actinopteri; order Percopsiformes; family Percopsidae; genus Percopsis; species Percopsis transmontana. The sequence continues at coordinate 11,387 of JAOEHI010044172.1, forward strand.
ACGTAGAACTGTGATCCCCATACAGTACAAGCAGATTCCTGTTATTGTCTATTTGAACAGATAAATCCAATATATGATTTCTCTTGACTGCTGCATCATAAAAACTGCACAAGAATACATTTATCTTACATCTAATTAAAGTGGATGATGTTGACTGCACTGTGCCAAGTTTGTTTTTTTACACAGGTACAAGGGGAACTAGTGCTTAAAGCAAAAAGACTAACTAAATCTTATGGATTCTGCCAGCCTGGGCCTCAGTAGGCCTACTTGTAGTCTAGAATAGTGCTATTATTAGTACTAGCCACAGGAGGTTCCCAGGGGTTTGAACCATGCCCTGGGCCTCAGTAGGACTACTAGTACACTAGAGCAGTGCTACTATTATTAGGACTAACCATAGGAGGTTCTCAAGGGGTTGAAGCACGACAAGGCTATACTTGCACAGAAGGAGAGAGGGGAGAGATAAACGGAGCGAGGAAAGCAAAAATATGGCCACCCCTTTCATCTTTATGGTCGGCAGATTAATCTGTCAAGCCTCCAGAGGTGTAAATCTCACCAGTTCCCGCTTTGCAAAAGACTCTTTTCCGGCAGTTTCCACCATGTTTAATATTTTATTGGTAATTAATCATAAAACCGCACAATGGGGTAATGTTCTCATCAATATTATTAGTTAATGATAATAAATTTGCTTGTTATGCTCCAAGGGGAGCTAGTGTTTAAGACCCCACAGTAGGAACAGTGAATATTCTGACCTTTAGAGGGTTAAACATTTTCTCCAACAACCAGGAGAAGTTTCTCTTGCTCTGTCAGTACCAGGTGATGTCTTTAAGATCAAATGACAGACAGACGATTTAACGTAATTTAGTATTGGTTGGTGTTTTTGTTCTTTTGTGGGCAGCAAGATAATAATGTATTTGTCAAAACATATACCTGTATATGAAATTTGGCAGGATAATTGTAATGCGAAAAAGTAAAAAAAACGTTTTTTTTATAAATTTTTTGGGGGGTCATTGTCACATAACTTTGCCCCCCCCCCCCCCTTCCCCATTTAACTGTTGGACATCTCATCAGGAGGTTGAAATAATTAAAACAAACTAATTCTTCCAGACGGCAGAAGATATAGATTAGAAGCTGGAGTTGTCACCGTATGACTGTGTGTCTCGAGGCCCCAGATAGGGAGCATTGTCCTCCCCATGGCTTCTAATCAACAGAAGGGTTATTGCTCCATCACCGTCTGTTTTGGGCCCCGCAGAGATGGGGGCCACTAATTGGTTCAGTCATTTGTGGAGCTGTGGTGTCTGCTAGCAGCCTGGCCATGCTGAAATAATCCCATAATATCATGTAACTGATACCTTTTCTCACTGCAGTCATTCTGTCTTTCTGACTGTCTTTTGCAATAAGCGGGGGTTTGTTCTGCTGTTCTCTTGAAGCGTTTTACTTCCTCGCCTTTCCGTATTGTTTACATGCATGAAACATTCCTGTTATTGCCCTTAGTCCAAATGCTCTAAATACTGTATGTGCTGCTGAAACCACAATATTATCGACATAACCCACATATTCTTATTCGGAAACTAAAACAGAGTTTTTAGAAAGTCTTTGGAAACTGAATTTTTTCCAAAGACCCTTACCAAACTTTACTTCTGTATTCGAATTTTAGTGGGATAGCGTGAATGTAGCGACTGTCTGTATCAATTTCCTCCCTCACACACAAAATCGTTTTTCTGTTTTCTGTCACTTCTCTCTTTCTCTATCACTCCATCAATATCTATTTTTTCTTGATGCGGTTTTCTATGTTATTACCTCTTATTTGTGTTACATAATAGCACACTTAACTTTTTTTTTTAAATATGGTACACCTTTGTCATTCAGGGAAGTGCTTGTTTTGTGTAACTGTTTTCTCTTCTGTTCTCTCTCTCACCCTTTCCCCTATCCTGTGAGACCCCCAATCTAAACACAAGGAGTGTGAACATGTATATGTGCCATGCAAATGACTCTTGCTGGGGGTTAAATTAACATTTTTAATTAAAAAATTAGCGGCAAACAAACAATGAAAAACACACAAATGATTAAAAACATACAAATATCCCTCCATATGGAAGGAAGGAAGGAATTAAGCCCAACAGCTATCAACTAAACTTCGCAGGAATCAACTGTCGAAAGTAAATGATCACATTTGTTAACGCTTTTATTAGCACGTACACAAAAATGGGAAATTTTCATTACATTTTAATTAAACTATTAAATTTCTTTTGTGGTCTCTGAGAGTGGATTTATTAACCAAAAGCCTACTTTTTAATTTAGTGCACCAAATAACATAATATATCCACACAACAATTTCTCATACAGACTAACTCTCCACATCCCATCACAAAATTCACTGTTGACACATTCTATGTCTAATGAACAAACAAATGCTTTGGTCTTGTTGCTTTTTATTACAGCAGTATGAGAAAATGTCTAATCCAAAAAAATCAGTAGCAGGCTATATGTTTTGTATGTGATATATACTGTATATAAGAGCTGTACTACAGGCTTAGTATGTACACTGTAATACATTACATATGTCCTATGTCATATAGTACATAGATATATTACTAAACTGATGCATTCAAAACATATAGTTTTTTAAGTATAATGGGCCCATACCACAAAAATTTTATTTTAAATAGATTTACATATAGTTTAGATTCCAATCGTGAATAGTTTCCAACAGATTAGATTTTTATAAATGTTTTCACATGGGTTATTTACTGTATTCTTATAATTCAAATTGCCAGTTTGCCTAATGCAAATAAAAATGATATTTAAGTACATCTTGTTTTCAGGTACATGTGTTAGTAGTTTAGATTGTTATTTTGCCCAAATAAAATCCAATGACACAACCAAAACCAATAAAAACACTGAAAGTTACCAGATCATGGCAGTTACAGCTTGGCAATGCACTAGCACACTCTAGTGGTAATAACACCAAACAGCAATAATAAAAAAACAACAAACAGTATTTGAAAAGTCAAACTTTATTGGAAAAAAAAAACGGCTGCTCAGACCTATATTGCTGCACAAGTAGCAATAGCAGAATATATGAGTTAATGAAAAATATCAATCCATGTTTTTCCACTTTTTATTTGGCACCATACATCAATATATATTTTTTCACAGAAAGATGACTAAATCTGTTTTTAAGGAATAAAAACTAAAAGGATCATAATACTTTAATCCTATTCGTGACAACATTCAGGCAGGGCGGTTTCAGTCGTCTCCTCCACACAAGCTCAGAAGAGCCTTCTGGTAATCCCCCTTGGTGTGTTCCTGGTAAAGGAGAAGAGGGACTCAGGATCCAAACAACATCTTAGACAGAAATGTTCAGACAAAGTCCAGAATTGTTTCCGACTGCCGTTATTAGTTTGAACAGATGTTCTCTCTGAAAGGCATTTCAGAGCATCATCTAAACTAGGGTCAAGATCTAGTGGTCATGATCTAGTGGTCGTGGAGGACATGTGTCTGATCCCTGATATGAGCGGAATCTGTAACCCCTACATGCTTGTTCCTAAATACAGTTCTTGTACTTACTTTACCTCAGTACTTGCTAGTAAACACAATCAATTGCGTGTGTATAATGTATATGAATATATAATTGTGTATATGTATGTATGTATACTACATGAATGTAAATACTAAAACCCTCTTGTCATTGGGGTTTGTCGTTTTCACAGAACATTATTAAAGAACTTAAAAATCAATTAGCGTATTGGAGGGTACTATTGCACTGCAGAGTGAAATATGACACCTTGGTTTAAATTGGAAGCAGATAGGCTATTGCAGAACAGACAGGTTGCACACCCAGACATATACAGGTAAACTCACAGAAAGACACATAGACAAGGACAGTTAGTAAAAGTAGTAAAAAGAGAGACATGGTCTGTCCACCTGACAAATGAACACACACAGGACTTACAGAGATGGTCTGGTACAGGGATTTTCCCTGACTCCGTTTGAACTCTGAGCGGATCTTCATGAGGTCGACTTCACAGCGAGACACGATGATCCTGGTCACAACTTTCTCCTTAGCCCCTTTACTCTGAAGACAGGCAGGCAGGCCGACAAAACACACACACAATACAATCTGTACTTTATTAATGTGGAACAATTGTATTTTTATCTACAGCAAGATAAAGGCAAAACTATTTTGTTATTCATAATTTTCTACATAGACAATAACAAACATGAGGTGCTGGATATATACAGTATATTAACAGAAATGTGTCTGAAATGTAAACAGAAGGCTAAGAGAGTACTGTGAAAAATACAGGGAAGGCTACAAATACAGTACATTAAACAATAAATACTTCATACCTTTGTGTTTTCAAGAAACGATGGCATACAGAACTGTGAAATATTACCTTCATAGCTTCACTGAGTCTGTTGGCAAAGTACAGCTGTTTGTTTGCAAAGCAGGCCACTGTAAAATAAGACAGATGTTTAGTTACACGCTCCTTTTATATCCAGTAGAAGACAAACTGTAAACACTGACACAGACACACACACACACACACAAACCACACAATGCTAGAACAAACACTATATCCTTGCAGACTTGTGTGTTGCAGTTTATTGTGCTGAATAAAAGAGACTGTCAATGATAATTCAAAATGTAATTTATTAGGTGGACATGCTAGTGGTTAGGGTGGTCGATCACATGTAAATATCCTTGAGCAAGATGCATAACCCCTACCTGCTCCTCAATACTTGCACTTGAAATTGTATTCATTGCAAGTCTCTTTGGATAAAAGTATCTGCTAAATGACTTTGTTGTTATTAAAATGTTTATTATGTATATTTAACTGTTAAAACAAATGATTAGGGGGTTAAATTTTAGGGTTCAAATGCCCTACAATGACTTTTACACCTGGCTTCTGATTACAAATATGCCATTTAGCAGACGCTTTATATCCAAAGCGACTTACAATTGCATGCTGCTATTACATGGAGCAGATAGGGGTAAGGCACCTTGCTCAAAGCTCAAGGATGCTTACAGGTAGACCAGCTCTAGGGCTCAAACCCCATTAGGTCTGAATAAGTCACTAGCTCCTGTCTAACAGGACATTGTCATGCCTCAGGGATTAATACTGATCTTATCTTTACCCAGAGTGAGGAAGGACTTCTCCAGATCTCCTTTTACCTCCTTCCGGATGCTCTCCTCAATGTCATAAGGACTGTAGCTCTTGTATCTGTTAAACACTGGCAGAGAAATAAAACAAAACACTATGACACTTATATTTAGACTATATAATTCTAGTTTGAGTACTTCTGAATTAGGATAAACAAAGGGTAAAGAGAAAACATCTGCGATCTGTGAATTGCAATCTGGCCCCGACAGATATTTTGGCAAATTGCCCTCCTTTGCTACACAGGAAAGAAAGAAAGAGTCTCTTGTGTTTTTGCTCTGTAACACCTTTTTGTAGGTGAGGAACACTCCTCTCAGACATGATGGAGATCCAGGTGACCACATCTGTTCCCTTCCTCTTCACACCTGCCTCATACAGAGCCTGTGCTCGGCAGAAGGGTAAGTCTTATTGTCAACATGCTTCACATTCACACACTCACACACATTATCGTTGGCCACTTGGCTGGGAGCTGCCCAGTACCACCGCAGTCTTCTACTGGGACACTAAGAGCTGTTCATATAGTTTGAACAGAATTTAATCTAACATGTCCACATGTCCTGGTCAAACTATTTCCTTGTAGCCTTATGTGTTTTCAGACAAATTTATCTCACTTTTGGTCCATCAGGCTAGTGTCGTTGACAAGAATTGAGATACAATGGAAGCCAAAGGAGGTTGGAGATTTTTTTAAATTATATTTTAGCTGACTGATATTTAGCTGACTGTGTCATGTAATCTCTCACAAATGATTGACTGTCTCTCATGATTGGTTGCAACAATCAATCAAATTTTGTCTAGTTAAAGTTACAAATATACTTTTACTTATATTTATTTACTGTTGTTAGAATTTTTGAGCATTATGGGTAGGGTGACTTACTCTTGCATCCTGGTCAATCTTCTCATAATCAACCACGTTAGAAGGTTCATCTCTCTTGGTCTGGGGGTTGCAGCAGATATGAACAATGTCAAAATTTCAATGATTTTAGGTAGACAATTGCGACAGTTAGAAAAACAACAATTCAGGTGATTGAAGGACCACAGTCAGTAAAATCTTGTGACTATTTATTTTTTTATTTAACCTCTTTATTTAACCAGGTTATTCTTATTGAGATTACAAATCTCTTTCGCAAGAGAGACCTGGCCAAGAAAGCAGCACACAAAATTGCCAGCACAATTTACAACATAAAACACAGAAAATAAACATGTAAAAAGTATCATTGTCTGTTTAGCGGAGCTTTGAACTCATTCAATGGTACAAGCTCCTGTAATTTCAAGACATTTTGAAGCTTGTTTTAAGCCGAAGGGTATAGAACTGAAAAGACGTTTTGCCTAATTCTGTACGTGCCATGTCAGCAAAACACAAGTCACGTGTTTTGATCAAGTGAGCGTAGGCATTATTTGTCACTTGACTGGTGAACTATGTAGCTACACAGATAGGATGGGAGCTGTCTCTACAAGGCCTTGTAAATAAAAACATACAAATGAATCTTCGTAGTGATTAAGACGGCCAGCCAACTCTCATATAGAAGGTACAGTGATGCGTGAGGGGTTTAGAATTAGTGACAAACCTCAACGCCCCATGATACAGAGTGTCCAGCATATGAAAGAGTTCACAGGAGCATGCATGTACAGAATGTCACCAAAGGACAAGCAAGAATGTACCAAATAGAAACTTCTTTTGTGATTTAACAGAAAAACAGGACTTGTTTCGAAAATAAAAATATAGTTTACGCCTAAGCTTTTTTACAAGAATGTCAAAGTAGATTTTGAACATGAGACAATCATCTATTACAAAACCCAATTACTTATAAGATGTGACTATTTCAATGTGCTTGCCTTGCAAAGTGACTATATTTGGAAGAATCCTGCATTTAAATTAAACTTCAAATTACAGAGCTATTACAGTACAAAAGGCAGACTGCAAATCTTCAATAGCCTTAATCAGTGTTGCTGCACAACAATAAATAACCATGTCGTCGGCATAAAAATGAAAACTAGCATTTGGCACATTACTACCAACGCTGTTAATATAAATAGTAAAAAGCTGGGGTCCAAGAACAGAACCCTGTGGCACTCGCTGCTGGACAGTTAGCATTTCAGTTAGCAACCCAGATGGCTGCCAAGATACTGCCTGATCAGATAGTCCTATGGTAACAAGTCTTTGCTGTATAATATTATGATCTACCGTGTCAAAAGACTTAGACAAGTCAATGAAGAGATGATGATGTCTCTTGTCAACTGCATCAATTGACATAATTTACCACTTTTGTTTCTGCAGTGGTAGTACTATGTTCAAAACTGGCAGCTTTGAAATAGGCCTGTACTTATTTAGGTCAGAGGGATCCCCTCCCTTTAATAGAGGCAGCACATAGGCTGACTTTCAAGCACAAGGTATAACGTTTAACTCAAGGGTGAGATTGAAAAGATATGAGAGGCTCAGCAAGGAACTAGGACAAGGAAACTCACCTGGACAAGGGCCAGCAGGAGCTTAGCGAAGCTCCCTGACGTGTCTCCAGCCACGTCCTTCTCCAGGTCCTTCTTAAACACTGCACATAAAACATAGGAAAGATTCATTCATCTTAACTCAAGGGATTACATTCTCACAGTAGCCCACTGATGAACTGACAAACAAATAAATGTAATACATTGAGTATTACAATACTTACTTTCTTTGTAAACCTTCTTTATCTCCAAAATTTCTTCATTGCTTCTTGAGCAGACGATCTCAATGAGTGTTTCCTCATCTGTTCCCAATCCCTGAACCGAAGAACATAATAACATTCTTCATTCTGCTAAACCACTGATTCTTTTTTACACAACTCTTCAGATACAGTAGATAGGAGTAATTGTAATCAGTTGCCCTGAGCATATATACAGTACTTCACCTTCATGGAGCCTTTGAGTTCGGAGGCGTCATACTGGGCTGTGCTCTTCATCAGACCCAGAACCACAGCCTCCAGAGAACCGGACAGGGCCCCTTTCAGGGCTGTCATCATATCCTGCAAACACAGACCCAAAACTGATCTGTTAACTAATAAATAGCATGTATTCTATGTCTACTGTTTATAACACTACAAATAGACTAACAAAGATTACAGGCAATTAAATCATCAGCACATTGGATTATTATGATGATTAGCAGTATATTAGGACTCTTTACCTTCTTTGCAATCCGTTCATACTCAAAGGCAATCTCTCTTCTTTGTTCAAAGCTTCTTCTGGTTAGGATGTCAATGATGGTCTGTTCATCCACACCTGGTTAAGACCAGCACAGTTTTCACAATAAAAGATCATTATACTGTATACTGTATATCATTGCACATGTACATGTATGTTGTGAAATGCATAACTAAGTAAGCCCTGGTAATTGCTGATCTCATTATTCTAACAGAATGTCTTTACTTACTACAATTATAAATGTAAAGCACAAAATCATGGGGTATAGTGTAATTGTACAATATGTTGGTTAATACAGATGATGATTGAAAGAAGAGATTGATTGTCTAGACTAAATTAAGTTAAACCCACCAGTCTACTAATACTGCAGTGTGTTAGCAAAGGCCATACTGGGCGTGCCCCTTCGCTGCTGAACATACACAGGAAGGTGACTCAGTGTGACCGACCAGCCATGGCCAAATGACGCATTCTCTCCTAAATAGATGTTTCGTGGTGGAAAAGTGGAAAAAGAACCTGTGCTCTCTGCCAAAAAACACTGCCACAACTACCCCAAAAAACAGGCTTCTATATTTGTAACATTGAATATTACAGTAAGCATAAGGTAAGAAGTCTCACTAAAATGGAATGAAAGACATTGTTGTTCCTGTTTCCAACTAAATCATTTCAACATGTTCAGTCTTGACAGGCAGCATATTAACATGATGAAACAGTCAGATCAGAGAGTTACGAAACCCTCCGAAACTCTCTAGACAGTTCTATATGGCAATTGGCATGGTCAGTGACTGGCAGGATAAAGGGTTTGTCGATGCGCAATTTGTCTAACCCTTTGTTTTGATGGCGGTCTCGATCCTGGCAGCATCTTTGGCTGGGTCAAAGTCACGCGCTGGCACCACGGTGGGGAATTTAGGCTCGCAGTCCTAGTGGTGGAGTGAGACCACATTAACTCACATGAGTCAGTGCTACACAGTGGGATACAGAGATCTAATTTTTTAGAACTAATGCAAAACTGGCCTAAAGCACCTTTAATCTACAGATAAGATACAGGCATATTCACAGAAATGTGGTTAAATAAGTTTGCAGATCACAGACATGTGCGCATGTGCGTGCCATGTAAGGTCTGATGGTCACTGTACGATATATGACATATTTAGCAGTAGAGAAGACAGTGACCAACATTTAATTAAGAGACCACTGTCTATTTAAAAAAATATATAAAATCTATATACAATTACATTTATATTTATATGTATATTATTTAATATATACTTTTTTACATTTTTGAAATGTATATTTTTATTAATTATATTTACAAGAATATTTACAATTTGGTCATTTAGCAGACGCTTTTATCCAAAGCGACTTACAATTACATGGTGCTATTACATATAGCAGGGGTCAGACATCTTGCTCAAGGATGCTTACAGGTAGACAACTCTGGGGCTCGAACCCACGACCTTCTGGCTGGGAGTCCAACACCAATACTATCCTTAATATGCAGTGGTCTCTTCATTTTTTCCATGCTG
>JAOEHI010044183.1:0-21241 GCA_025447815.1 Percopsis transmontana
TTGAGCGCTCAATCAGTAGGCAGTGAGAAGCGAGATAGTGAGTGACGCAGACGCTCTGACGCTGGCAACCGTGACATTTCTAATAGTTTTCAGAGAGAGACGCCACCTTAAAATATCTCATTAATGTCAAAATGTATGTGATCGTATTCGTCGTAGGCCTATGACTATCATATCGGTTACTGAAAAGGCTCGTCCACGTTGTTGATCATGGGTGCGTGTTTATTTATACAGTCTATGATGGCACCCACCCCACCCATTAGAGCACCGCAAGTGTCCCTGGGCCTTCAATGTACGGTATTCAGTAAAGGCCCAAGAATAATTAAAAATATAAGTTTGATTTTGAGTTACTGAACCATTAGTAAGCCTATATGCTATGACTGTTCTGACCAAAAATTGGGTCTGAAAAAAAGCAAATGGTGGGAAACTGAACCAATCACACGTTTTTTTGTCATAGTCGCTAGGCAGAAAAGTCTAAACATGACCATGTTTTTACAATTATCTGCGCAGGGCCGCCAGTGACTGTTGCACTGCTGAACAGCAACAGTGACCGCCCATTTTTTTATAGGCTCCGGTTCCGGAAGTGAATTTCCCATTTATTTATTCCATTGAAATTTCGAAAAATCCTTATATAAAGAGTTTTAAGCCTTGAACCAATCCAACCAGCTACGACATGAATCATGGCCATCAAACATTTGAATCGGAGAAAAAAACGGAAAAAGGCAAAGGTACAAGACTGTGTAATTATTTAAATGAGTGAATGAACTACTCATCCCATAAACCATTGCGAATGATAGCGTTTCCAAGGACTAACGTTATTCATAACAATAGTTTAGCGCGCTTCTTCTTGAATTTAATCATTCTCATAGTGTTTATATTATTAAAAATTGTGTATATATTGTTTATAAGACTGCTTTATATTATACCATTATAATAGTATACGATAATTGTTTTTTTATTAATTATAATTTTCTTATTCAGTCACTTTTAGCTATTGTTAGCTACAAATACAAAATTTTGAACGTTGAGCTTTACCAACGTTCAAAATTACAAAACCACAAAACTTTTATCTTCAAAATATTTCTACAAATGCAAAACGTTTTTGTGTTTTTTACAAATATAAAACGTTTTTACATGCTCAATAAATGTATGGCACTGATTTGACTCCATACATAACCATCTAGGTTTGTAGGCTACATCATTATATAAATCAGGCATTGGATAAACCATCATGCTCATGGTTTCAAATTAGGCTAGCAAGATGCCAAGTTCAATTTAATGTATCATTTACACAGTGTGGAAAGGTCAATTATACAAGGCCTATTAAAAAATTTTTTTAATACATATGGTCAATCATACAATTTCCAATTTCCCCAAATATTTGATTGCAGAATATACACTATTTTATATTTATGAAACAATACCACACACATTTTAATTTCAATCACAGTTCTTTATTCTCTTCAAAGAAAACTAGCCTCACAGTGTCTAACTAATACACCATGAAAGCAAATAACCCTTCATTTGTAGGCCTACATGTGCTTATTTTGTAAAACAACACTCACCAGTAGTAGATAGTCTGCTAGATAGATGTAGTTTTTGCTTATTTTTTATAGTTAAATCTCTGAGAGCACAGTTGCTAAGGGTGGAAATGTAGCCTGAAGGATTCCCACCATGGTGGGTTCATACGTCAAATGAGCTTATTATTTCCAGGGTGTTTCTACCCATGAAGCATATACTTCCCTTCTTTCACACCAAAGACATTTATGGCAACTGTGTCTCAATGTGAATGAAAAAGAACAAGAAATTCTGTGTCATTTATCTGGACAATATTGCCATGTCCACAATGGTGGCCATCTGCCACCAGAAATTGTCTTTCTGGTCAGTTAGTCAGTAAGTTCATTGTGTAGCCCTTTTGAAAAGTACTAGTAAACAAACTGTCTGAAGGTCCCTGATCATGTCGTGCTCTCCTAAAATCTCAGTATATGGGAAATAAAGGGATCCCGCGTTTAACATATATGAAAAGGAGAGGCTTTTCCATTTTACAGTACATACCCTGAATACCTTACTGAACAGTTTCTATTTGTTCTACAAGACCCTTTAAAACGAGCACCGACACTTCACAAGCTCGGATATATGTATGTCTTTGTATTAAGAAGGCCATGCTTCAAGAAATCACACAGGAACATCAAAGCGTCTGATGATTATGAATTGTTTTCTGTAATATTAACTCTTGAGCTAATATTACTAGTATAGTAATAAGGAACAAAGGCAAGAATGATGACCAGGGTATGTAGTAAAGGGATGTTTAATGGTTTCTTTGGACAATGAAATGTACATGTCCTCTTTCGATGTAATACAAATAAACAAATTAATAAAGTGAACAGCCTGATGTTGTGTGAGCATTCCTAGATCTTATTCATCTATTGTTTACTAAATGAAAATCCAAAAGAGAGTGGAACATGATTTTCTGTGCGGTGTAATGCAAGGTTGGTCCAGTAGGGGGAGAACCAGCAAAAAAAATCAGACTATGCCCAGGCCTGTGTCCCTTTGCAGTCCTGACACTAGCTCACATAAATTATATAATATACAAAACATATTTTAATTTCTATCGAATATATCATTTGTATAATCAAGTGACGTGGGGTTATACAGGAACTAGGCATAGCTTGAATTGTGATGCAAGCCGATGAATGCCCTACAAATGGTAATTCAAAGTTTTGACATTAATTGATCATAAAACCTCATGTAAAAATACACTTCAGAGACATTAAAATGTTGAATGCAATAAATTACTTGAGTGAACTCCTTGCCACCAAGGCATAGGAGTTAATCTTACGCAGCACCATTTCATATAAGTCAACACACAAGTCCCTGTTGACCTCACGCTGGATATAGGTCACAAATTGAGCAATGTTTGTTATTAAATTAAATGTACCATCGTTTCTAAAACGCTAAAAAAATAAATGAATCACTGGACAGGAATGGGAGTCCAAACTGCTAAAAAGGGGACCTAGCTCAGAAATTAGCTCTAGCTCAAGCAGGATAGGTTTAGTATTGCATTGTACCACAACCAACTTTTTTTTCCTCTTCAGATTATTTTTATTTTGTGAAATTGATAGGAATACATATTTTGGTCATTAATATTTGGAAATGGTGGTTGTCGAGGTAATGAGCATTTTTCCAAACAGTAGTGGTTATTCTATAAATATTAGATGTCCGTCATGGTTTGGAGAATTGACTGACCCTGAGGATTCTATCTATACCAAGCTTCCAACAGCTTCATACGAGAGACAGCTTCATACTAGATACAACTTGAGGTTAGATACGCCTTTGTGTTGAGCAGCAATTTGCCTTTGTACTTTAAAATGATTTAAGACTGGACATTTGAGTCAAAGCTCAAATGCCAGTCAGTCAATTTTATTATTGCTAATCTAATTTCCTTTCCCGTCGCACGTACACCCCCACTCCGACACATGTACTGAGTCTGTGTGCATGGGAATGCTTTATAAATCAGTGAATATCTTGGTCCCCCCTACATCCCTCCAGGATGTAGTGAAAGCTAGAATAGGCAATCACGTGGGCAGACTTGGTCGGAGTTGAATGGAAAGTGCAGAGAGAAAAAAAAAAAAAGCATATTTTCATACATTCCTCTGTAGCCACATTCCACCACAAAAAAAATAAAATAATAATAATTAAGACTTTAGCAATGGGTATTCACAGACAAGCAGTGTTGCAGTGCACATTTGTGAAAATGAAGAGGGAGCCATATGGAGTGAATGATTGCATCAAATGCTAATATATCATGACAGTACACATACTCTTTCTATAAAAAAAAACTACCTTGGTACTGAACACTGATCTCTTTCTAACAAATAATCTGGTATATAACATTTACAAAAAAAACCAAACATGTTAATAACCAGAGCTTGATATTTATAGTATATATGCTACTGCCCTTCCTCTGGTTCTCTGCGTTTTAAGTACAAATCGACACCATCTTAAAACAGACAAGGTAGAGATTCCACACTACGTCTAAGGAGTGGCAGCCCAGCGAACAGCCGTACAGGTAGAGAACAGGAAGACTCTGTAGACCGTGATTACACCTGCATGTGTGTCCTGAGTGTGCGTGCGTGCGTGTGTGTGAGAGAATATGTGTGTGTGTGTGTGTTGGTAGCTCATCACGTAAAACTAGGAAGCCCAGCCTCACCTGTGGACTCAGAAGTGTAGGAAGTGAAAAGAGGAATAAGGGGTCTTTATCCAAGATACTTGCACATTAAAGACAGTCTTGATATATTCTGGGAGATTATTATATTGTCAATAGTAATAATAATTACAACAATAGTATTAAACATCTGTCATGTATTTGTGTCCTATGGCAGCAAGTTGATCGTTTGCATTGTTCTAGATAGTTTTGTTGCCCTGTGATCCCCTCAGCCATCTTGCTATCTTCTGCATGTCCGCTGCTATAAAGGGACCAGCCTCTGCGCCCCTTTTACTTCTGTGTGTTCATCGGTCAGTGTGTTTTTGTGTAAATGACTGTTGGGGTAGGGGGGTGGATGGGCTCCTTCATGGGGGGCTTGCTGGCTGGTCTCTTCTCAGAGGCGGGTTTGTGCCTCAGGGACGTAGATCTCTATGCTGTCAGCGCTTTCTGTGGCAGAGTTCTGCCGCACAGACGCAGCACGCTTCGCCGCTAGCAGCCTTTTCCTGGCTTCCTGCCGCTGTTTGTCGACGGCCGAGTCGACGCTCCTGTCTTTCCCCGCGGAAAGCTTCGGCTTAGATGGCTTCTTTGGCACGGACGCTGGAAGAGGCTTTTTCTCCTCCTGAGGAAAACATCATGAGGGAAAACTCAAGAAAACGTATGGTAGCCAGGCTAACCTGCAGCCTGTACCGCAGCTAAGCTGTCACACACAGTAGGATTATTAATGGCTGGGGGGAAAATAGATAAGATTGGACAGATGGAAAATGTTTAGATAATATGCTTTTGCGGTACGTTGATCACATGTTAGATAAAATGTTATTTGGCTTTATAGAATTCTCAAAATGGCTGACTGAGGAGTTTAAATACAATTTTGATATTATCCTGAAATCCTAAAAGAAAACAAAAAGTTGTGTTTGTGTTACCCTTACTCTGGAAATGCTGTCTTGTGTATACCATCCTGTATACCAAAAGTTTGAACACACTTTCCCATTCAAGTTAATGGGAAAGTGTGTCCAAACTTTTGACTGGTACTGCATATTGAAAATAATCACACTAAAATATATCAAAATGACACCTTTTTCTCAGGTTTCTCAGGAAGTTGCCAGTTGTTAGCTTTGAGTTGGTAGAGCTCATCGAACTTCATGCTGATGTCTTCTATAGAGAGCTGCAAAAGGTCCCAGAACCCAGCCAGGTCCTGTGCTGTGGGTCGTGGATTGGCGTTCACATTCTAGCAAGAGTAAAGGGAGGCAGACAGCTTTTTTCTATGTACTCTAATAGTATTGGCCCAAGTAAAGAAAGCCAAATGCAGCCAGACAAGAGAGGCAAAAACACAACATGAATTTCCTCAGAATAGCGATGGGTAGATTCAATAGGCTCCTACGTAGCTACTCACCAAGTTCTCATTACAGAGCCCTCTGAACTGCTGGAACTTCTGTGCCATGAGGAGCTGTGCACTGCCCACTGCACTGCGTATCGTTCCTAAAACTGCAAACGCATAAGAGACATTTTGAGGACAGCAAGCAACTGGTATACTGAACATTCTAGTTTTAGGTGCATCATACTTGGCATTTGCGACAGCAAATTTGATAATCCAAAATAATTTCTAATTAATTTCATCACACAGAAAGACAATTAAATGGTCGTTGAGTAATGTGCCTACTATTTTTCTATGTGAAAGGAAATTGCTTAAGAAGCAGAGGAAATTATCTTTTATAGCTAATCTTACTCATATTTAGCACAGTGTGCAGATATATTTGCCTGAAAGGGATTCTGGGAGATGAAAAACCAAGATGTCTCCGTGGCCGCTCCATTACAGCAGAAAGGGAGCTCACTTCTACCATAATGAGAGGCTCTACTGCTATCCATTAGCAGTAATGAGCTTGTCCAGCCTTGTCTTGTCCACTCCTAGACTCGCGGCAGCCGACTTAGGCATCTGTCTGGGGGCTTCACTGATAGCATAGCATCCCATTTGAATGCAAATTCTTCATGTCAGCCAGTTGACTAGCTACTGTATTACCAGAGTTTCCACTAGGATTTTTTCTAGCTGGTCTAGTGTCCAGAAAGAATATATTTTACCGGACAAATTTGAATCTTACCACCGGTCACGTTTCAATAAAACCTTGTTTAACCAGTAGGTGGCAGAATGGTGGTAAGAACGGTGGTAAGATAAAAACGAAGAAGTGTTGCAGAGAAGTCTATGCGAGAGTGTATAGTGATAGCAAGGGATTACTCCTGCTCCCGTGTTCAATAAAGAGTATTACACAGTAACACAAAGACTCGCTGAACTCATAAATAAGCACTTTGCAAGCTGTTGCAAAATTAATCTCCTATAAGGGTGGAGCGCCGTCATCACTGCTACATCTCTCCGTCGTCAATGAGAGGTGCAGATGCCTTAATTTTAGCTAGTTTTAGTATGTAGGCTAAAATAGTTGTTTCGTTCCGCATATAGGGCTAAAGCCTACACATTCATTAGGAAAAAAATTATAAAATAAAAAATTTTATTTATTTATTTATTTATTTATTTTTTAAATAGAAGGATGTGACATCTCAGACTGTACAGTACATCTAACAGCTAGTTGGGGGTGAACACACTGGGTATTTTGACAGCCCCTTACCCTCCTCGGACATGTTGTTGTTCGTTTCCTTCTCCATCTGTTGACACCAGCCCTCCATGCGGCCCACCTCTGCCTGGAGGAGCTTCAGGAACCAGTTGCCGTCTCGGAGGCAGGTGGGGGTGGCAGGCGTGGCGCCGTCTCCGTGGGTGCTACAGTTGGCCGTGTCCAGGCTGGGGTCTGGGGGTGGCAGGGAGGAGGGGTCCAGCGCCGGGTCCAGGGTCTCCGGCGGCGAGGTGGCTATCCTGGTGGGGGCGGACGCGTGCTTGAGGGGCTGCTGCGCTGCGGCGCTCTCCTCTCCGTTGGAGGTGGAGGGGGTCAGCGGCTGACTGTTGACGCAGTTGACTGTGTTGTTTTCAGAGTGCGCGGCAGCGTGGGGCCCTTGAGGCTCCGACTCTGTGTTTTGTCTGGAGGCCATACTGCTCCCCCGGCTCAGACTGGACACACACACACACACACACACACAGTTAATATAAGCGATGGATTTGACCATTTCCACAAATTGAGTGCGAATGGTCCAACTGACTGGTAGTAAACAGGACAGGAGCTGAGAGCGCGGTGTGATCATGTCCTGCTGGTTGGTGGAAGTGGCAGGGGATTGAACACACCACATTAAAAGGCAAACACTTGTCTTCCAAGATTAAAAAGGACAGCAGGAAGCATGCAGTCCAACAAATGTGATTAAGTGAAATAAGCACTGCAGTGGGCTGTTTCTAACCGACGGTTTCTTGCATGTTCAGCCCGCTGTGGTTGAGGGTAAGAGAACATCAATCAGAGCCGAGGGCTGCTGTGCAGCTGCCAGCACACAGGCTCCCTGCTGCATGACCTTGGCTAGTGCTGCTAGTGCACAGGCTACAGCCATGCCAGCCTTAGAGGCAACACGGCTACACAGTTGGTGTGTGTTTTACAGGAAGCCAGGGAGAAAAATCAAGGGGCTAACAAGAACGAGACAATCTATCGGAAGAGAATTACATTGGTAACCTCACTGACAACATGGTACTGAGACAATCAAATACAGAAAAAACATTTAATACTATTACAAGAACTTTATAAACAAAATAGACATCGCAGTTGTCGAACCACAAGAGTGTACTTACGGCCTGCCGTTTTCCACTTGCACTCCTATCGACTGGAACTTTAGTGAGCTAGTCAGGGGGAGTGGCTCCTCTCTTGGGACTGGCAGGAGGCAGTCCACCTGTCAATCACAGGGGAACAACTGAAGTAAATCTAAGTATACCTCCTTGCATGTGGCCGAGAGCTCCCCACGCACAAAGACTGCAAAACTCACCTGGATGCCGATGGAGGACAGTTTCCGCTTTGGCTCACTCTGGGGCTGCTGGAGTGTGGCGCTAGAGCTCAGGGTGTCATTCTGGGACTGTGTAGAGGCGGCAGCGAAAGAGGCGGCGGGGGTAGGGAGGTCGCGGGGGGCGGGAACCGGTGGCACAGAGACGGTCGCAGTCGGCGTGGGGACAGAGGCAGAGGCGGGGGCAGGGGTGGGGGGCTGGGTGCCTTTAGCCAGAGTGCCGGTGCGGATGCTACAGAGGCTGTCTGAGGAATTGCTGCGTCCCGACTGGCTGTTGACCTCACTGGTGCGGTCCCGCTGGTCCAGGTAGGTGTCCTGGGCCGACTCAGTGCTGCTCTGCAACGTCACCGAGATCAGGGGCTTGGAGGCCGTGCGGGGTGGGATCGGAGGCGGAGCCTTCCTACTGACTGTTGACAATGAGAGAGAGACAGAGAGACAGACAGAGAGAGAGAGAGAGAGACAGACAGACAGAGAGAGAGAGACAGACAGACAGACAGACAGAGAGAGAGAGAGACAGACAGACAGACAGACAGAGAGAGACAGACAGACAGAGAGAGAGAGAGAGACAGAGAGAGAGAGAGACAGAGAGAGAGAGAGACAGAGAGAGAGAGACGCGTTAACCAAATATTATCCATCATTGACTAAATTTTGACGTGCCGTCATCGTTGAAAGGCCGTCCTTAATTTTTAACAGATTTGAACACTGAGGGCGATCGCGCGATTTACAGTAAGTTTAAGTAATTTACACCCTGTTCAGTTGGTGACGAGTGTGAATTATATATTATAATTTAATATACATTTTGATTAATGCTATATGTATATTTTACAAAGTTCTCATCAGTCTATTAAGGTCATTTGATTTCTACTCCCTTCCTCAGTTCCGCTGCTTCCACGAGTGCAGCTCATATAAATTTGAGATTTTCCACCTGTGCCGTCTCTGGGTGAAAAATCTACCCGAGGCGGGGGCCTTCAGAATTTCGAGTGAAAACGTTTTTTTTGACTGCATAATATTATACAATGACGGCATTTTGACGACCTTGTTCGTCAAAATGACGGCCAACGACAAAGTCTAACGCAACCGCTGATCACAACGTCACGATACTTGCATCTGCAAAAAATCTAATCCTGAAATTGCTAAAATATTTATATTCCCTGCCTTAAGGGGAAGAGGGGAAAAAAAGCAGCTGTAAAGAAATGCGAGGGTTATGAAGCCACTCAGCTGACCCAATTTCCATTGAAAATAAATAGCCTGCTAAAATGAAAAGCGCGACAATAAAAATGCATTGCCGGGAAAAACAACAAGCCACTGTATTCTCAGCTGGGAGACAAGAGCACAAAAACACAAACATGGGCTACCTGCAAAAACAAACCTATTGTTTTCTTTATCACTGCCTAGCGAGTGCTGCTGTGGTCTGCCCGTGTTTCCTGTGAACCTGACGGTGGCTGTGTTCCATTGACGTCACTCTGCCCCTGAGGGACGTCCCTTTACCTGCCCCTCCTCACATATCTGTTACTCTCGGGAGAATTCACTCATGACTATGGCAGGTGGACGCTCACTGAATGAGAGGCAGAAAAATTGTGAGAAAAAGGCTATAGTGAGGGTAGTCAGGGAAACAACTTCTAACTGTACTCCTCCGCAAATTTCTGGAACTTACTATACGTTTCCATTTAATTTCTCCTCATTAATCAGAGTTGTCTGTGGAGGACCTCTGAATGAATATATAAATAAATAAAAATAAGACTAGGTAAACACAGACAGCAGTGGTTTAAAACGAACTGCCATCAAGCACAGACACACAGAAAGGCTCAACCACCGCTCCACACCATTGGTTACATCTGGCCTGTACAAGAGGGACCTTCATCAGCCGTAGGTCCTTCATAACCGCCTTTAAGCTACATCTTTAATGTCTAAGCATTATACTGTCAGGCAGCACAATGCAAAGTTTAACGAGTGAAACTAACCACAGTGAAATGATAGTCATTCCTTATAAATATGACGGAGATGTCCTATTTGTAATGCTACCTTCCCCTTGCAGGAAGGCAAGTGTATAGTTCATGCCCCAACACACACCCTAGCCGTCTGGCAGTATACACTATACATGCCAGCTTTGTGTCGCTTCTTAGACCTTAAATCTCCATTAGACTGCATATAGAGATATAGGCTTGATAATACCGGTCTGCTTTTCCAATACTTTACGCTACATCAATAGCACTTCATATGCAGTACTACCAGGAAATAAAATTGGGAACCAACTGACCACTGGATCATGATGTGGCAGGTTTTGATTACTGTAACCAAATATACCACAGGCCTAATAAAACAAGTATACTGTAAATAGTAAAATTGGATGAGGAAGCTCTTTGGCCTCTTAATCTTCATAATACTGGTTATGTAATTAAAGGGCATGCTCAACAGTTAGGCTACACAAACAGTGTTACAGACAAGTCAACAGTGAGTTCTTCATAATAACCCTTTCTTCATACAGTACAGGTCTACCGATATAGGCACCATCGACACCGCCAGAGCCCAAAATATCGAGGCTTTACTAGTTTGCACAATACCGTGGTGGGACTACGATACCAAGACACGTACACTGAAAGCTGACAATGAGGCCCAGGAGGGGATTACCAGTGAGCCAGCAGGCTGTGACTCAGGGCCAAGGAATAGCACTGCTGCTTGAAGGTGGCTCTTGTTCTGTCATCAGTGGTTGATTGCAGGGTTGTGGTGGCTGAAACAGGCCAAGTAGGGCACAATAGCATGAAAAATCTAAGCAGCCACGGGGTTTCTACAGACGCTGCAGTGATGCTGAAGGGGTTCTGAGCGTATGCTATTTTCAACAGCTGACTGACTAACTCAATGGCTGGGTAAAAATAAAAATAATATACTACAATTCTGATAAAGTCACTGCATTCACTGTCACGTGTTGCTAACTTGCTATAGTTACAAAATTAGCCAACTTAAGCATTAACTTAAGGTTTGCACAGAATGTAGCTTAATTGGCTAGCCAACACCAGGATGCCCAGGATGCCCAGGATGCCCAGGATGCCCAGGATGCCCAGCATGCCCCGTATCCCCCCTCCAGCAGTGGTTCTTAACTGGTCTAACCTCAGTACCCTCATTTGTCCTTGGTCATTAAATCATGACCGAAAAATTGTTTAATTTCCAAACCATTATAATTTATTTCACAAAGCGATTTGTGCAGTAATCCACAATGTCTATATGCACTGTTCAAATCACCTATGCACCTTTCAAAATAAAAGCACACCATCGAAAGTTCAGTAAACTTATAAAATATAAAAAGTTAGACTTTTTGACGGAGCCGAAGAACACGTCCGCAACCCACTCCACACCAGCTGGCGACCCAGCCACACTGCCGTACAGAGTCCACTGACCAGTCTCACAAACTCCTGTGGGAAACACAGAACACCCTATAATTCTACAGAAGTTGTAATTTCATTTCATCAGCAGCCAATGACTCACAGGGGCTGTTAACCCCTCATTAAATGCCACTAATACACACAAAGAATCTGCATGTGTCTCCAAGTAGCTAATGCCACCCACCTCATTGCACTAAAAGCTGCAGCCTTCAGAAAGACATACAGCCAGAAACAAAAGGAGACGTTTATTCCTAAAGAATGGGAGACATTTCTCAAATACCAAACATGGCTGCATGACATTTCCACAGCTAATTACTGTTCTATGTTGTGCAGTGTGACCAAAAACAACACACTGGTGACTGATCTCTTGCATTTGTTACATCTACAAGGCGGAACTATCGTTACAATCACATACAAACAGAGTGATTAGCAAACAGTCTTACTTAGGCTGCGGCCGAATACTCTTTTTAGCTTAGGAAGGTTGCTACTGAGTGAAATGACCCGGAAGAATCTAAGTGGCAGCCATGATAAGAGCTTGTCAAATTCTCGTAATGCTAAGAAAAGCTGCTTCAATCCTCCTTTTCTTATCTCCTTTAGCAAAGGGTACAATGGACCATCCTTTAAGAAAAGGAGATAATGCCGTGACCGTCCCACGATTCCCTGCGGCAGCAACATTTAAAGCGACCATTCGGACGTTCACGAAAACAAATGATCAACATGACCGACAACAAGGGATGCAGATCTTGCATGTAACACTTATGTGAAGCAAGGTGAGTATTTAGTAGTCCATCTTCGAAACATTGTAGTTTCACCACAGCAGACCCACGTCAATACCATCTGCTGTTGCATAATTACATAGTCTAGTAGCGTAAATTCAGTTGGATTGTCTTAACACCGCGGTTGTCTTTTCTTAAGTCCTTATGAATTCTCCTTCAAATCTTTCCTTGGCCTCATGACTTCAACATTGACCCTATGTTGCACATTTATTTATATATTTATACATAATATAATATAATAATTAAACGAGCAACATAGGATCAATGTTGTTTACAACCAGGTCATACTGACACTAAAACCATCCAACATGCTGTCCCAGTTTGATTTGTTCTGGCTCACTTTCCCCTCCCTGTGGACTTAATAACCAAAGGTGATTACTTGGTAAGCGGCCTAGAACCTATAGGTTTCTGGGGCAGGGGCAGCTAGTTGCCTAGTGCTTCCCACCTTCTAACTCTACCTTCTTAAGACCCAAAGGGAAACAAACCTCCCTGCAGTCCAGCCCAAAAACCATACTGGGGGCTTAGAGACTATAATCCAAGAATTCACTAATCACTCTGTTTGCTCAATCCAGGATTTAGAAAATGGATACAAATCTGATGGTAATTAATAATTACAATAAATCCATTGATTTTGGTTCCTCTGGCCAAGGCACATTTGCTGGTGGAGGAGATAGATATGAGGCCAGTCATCTTATGGGTCATTAAGGGATTCTCTTGCTTAAACCCACCAATCTGTTATTCATGCATGTTGCCATTCCCCGCCATCAAGAATTATTTTGTCTATATTAAATGTAAATGTCCTTAGGACGACCAGCAACAAATGCAAGCGTGGGTCAGAGGGAGGGGAGCTGAGCTGTATCACAGCCACATTTTACTTTCACTTTTAAATCCCTCTCACTCTGTGGTTTGTTATAAGGAAAACGCCTAGGGGTGACGCTGATTCAGACTGGACATTGGTAGCTATCAAACTGTATGGGACCTGGTGCAGAGACTGAAAGGGGCGCTGCGCAGTGACTGCGGCAGTGAAGAATCAATAGGGATGGTGGTGAGAAAAAAAATTGAAGAAAAAAAGATTCAGTTACAATCAGCAGTTTTTGACCCACTTTGTTTTGATTTTATTGTTTTTAATACATTGATTTAGGCTATTTGAAATGTTTTATTGTATTTTTTATGCCTTCTAATCAATGCACTACAAGGCAGGAGTCCAATGTAATATAAGATGCCATTGAACAGCATAAATACATTATATACATTTCATTGCTAGCAAAAATCACACCAAAAAAAATAAATTAAAAGAAAAGTCAAATAGTATCACAATTTTAACAGAATCGCAATACACACATCCTATCGGCACACAAAAATCATTGTAATATCGTATCGCGAGGTCTCTGCCATTTCCCGTCCCTACAGTAAGTGATTATCAACTGTTACTACTAAAACATATCACTCACGACGAAGCAAAGCAGTGATTGCCCAGGGACATACTCAGGCTCCATAAGCAGGTCTGTGTGAGAGCTATCACATAACCCCTAATGGGCATTCCACAGCAAGCAAAAACAGTAACACATAACTAAATATGATGGACCATACACACTGCACCCATTCTCATAGCAAAGCATGCCTAGATTGCTTCCAAATCTTAGGTGGGTGCCTGCATGGTACCCCAGTTGGGGATTTTGAGAACTTTGATTACAGTGTTTTCTCCAAGATCCCAACTTCTGGCTGCAGGCACGCACACACCCACCCACCGCCCGTCTCAATCAGCAGCACAAAAAAGCAGGACTGATGTTAGAGGCCTAAAGGTTATTATAGACTACTAGAATGAATCCACCATGCTGGTGTAAACAAAAGGGGCTAGTAGCAGAAGCTTTCACAAACAACTATGTTGGATGAAAACTGGCAAACACAATGTAATTGCAAACAATTAAATGCGCCTAAAAATAAAAAAAATAAATAGCTTGACTTTTGACCAATAATTCAAAATTATGAACCTCATTAAAAAAGTG
Source organism: Percopsis transmontana (assembly GCA_025447815.1). Classification (NCBI taxonomy): domain Eukaryota; kingdom Metazoa; phylum Chordata; class Actinopteri; order Percopsiformes; family Percopsidae; genus Percopsis; species Percopsis transmontana. Next base: position 14,273 of record JAOEHI010044183.1, read on the forward strand.
TTACATTTATATATCTTGAGATTTTGTGACAGAAGCCCCTGTGGTTCCTGGATTTCTCAAGGTCTTCTCTCTCTCATTGTACACAAATGTTTAGCTTAAGTGTCACTGTATCACTGGTTATAAACCAATACCATGTAAAAATTCAAGTTGATAAGAGAAATGCAAGTACTGTATTACTTAGTACTGTATTAACAGACAGCTCTCTTCAATGTGGAAGCCTAACAGCCGGTGACCCTGTTATAATAGTACATTGTCTGGCTTCACCCACTGAGTCATAGATTACCTCATCAATGAGAGTGAGTGTAATAGTGTGCAATGCCATGGGCGGTGATTCAGAATCTATTCATTTCATTTACAAACAGACAATGTGGTTGCAGGGTATAACTATGCCTAGCAACAAGTTCACTGACATTCAAAGGCAAAACCTGTGATCCAAAGCTGTGAGCGAAGTACTGGCTAAATATTTAAACATTTTTAGAAATAATTTCTATGTAGTAATTGGACAATTGACAAAGGTACATGAAAAATACTTTCTACCATTTTAGAAGGTGTATGTATGCACACAACAACTTATTTTCCTCATACACGCACATATACATATATATATAAATAAAAAGAGGAAAATAGGTTGTTTTACATGCCCTTAGGTCAGCACATAGTAGCAACTGAATTGCACTTCCTGCTAGACATGACTTCTCGTACAGGCTGAAGTTCAACAAATAAAACTAGGTTAACAGAGTAATTGCCACTTTAAAAAAGGGCAAAAAGTGCATTTGACATACAGTCTTAAGTAACGTTAACCGACTTGTTTTGATACCATTTCTAACACTGTTCGAATCTCGTTTAAGTGAGGCGTAACTTACCAGGCAACATTACCAGGCAAGTAAGCCATATAGTAAATTGACAAGGCGTACCTACAGATAACAGTCTGTGTAGCCCAACGTTACACACACACACTACAAAGTTACAGTGTTATATCGGCACATTTATAGCGGTTGCCAAATAACTATGAGGTGTATGGAAAGGTTAGCCTATCTAGCCGGTTACCGACCTAACCCATCAGACGCTATTCAGATCTAGACGCTTACATTTTAGCTAGCGGACGTATCACTAACCAATAAATGCGTACTCCGTGTCATTCCTCATTTTGCTAGACTAACGTTATATATATATGTGTGTATATATATATATATATATATATACACACACACTTGAATTATCAAGCTAAATCGCATTTATGTAACACCAGCACAGCATTAACCATCCAGCTTGCTGTCTGTCAGCGTAGCCTCCTTGCTAAATACCTCTTCTTTCTTCATTCCACGTTAGCTAACCTAGCCACGTTAGCCTAAAGCTACTCGGGTTGTAACAGCCCCATGGTAACAACGCTACATAGCGACAATCATTTTCAAACTGTAATGATCAATAGAGAATTACTTACTATTGTCTTAGTGTTTCAAGAGTGCGTAAACGATCATAATTTTCTTTCCATTCACCGAGCAATGAAGCGGTGCCGACTACACAACGGCGCTTGGAAGAAAAGATTTGTAGAACACGCCCTTGACAATGAGGATCGGAGTCCACGTTTTTGTTCAAATGGGAAATAGAACGATTGGGCATTTTCATCCATCGAGCTCATCGAAAACACGTTTGATTGGTTCAATTGTCAGCATATCCTTGTTGAAATGTCACGATTATTTGCATTCATTTGTATTATTTTGGCCATCATGGGAATAGAATATTCTTGACATTTTGAGAAATTGACATTGACCGAAATTGTAATGGACATAATCTGATTCACACGGAAGGCCAAGCATAAGAGCCGCTGATAACAAAAAGAAAAAAAGTCACATTTGTAATTGTTACATTATGTCATGAAAGTAATCAGTTTTATTTAGTTAATTTACACATTTTATTGGATTTGATTTATAATATATTAACACAGCCTTGTTGTGTCAGCAGTCATGTGCATTGTAACACCTAAAAATTATGCATAATTGGACATTCATTATGTGAGAATGCTGTTATTATACAGGTTCCCAAAGTGTGCAATCCTGCATACATATATACATAATATATATTACTTTAATGAGGCTTACGAATTTGTGATTTTTCATTTACGTTTTCAAGATGTTCCACGGCAAACCAACTTATAGTACTAATAATAACAACAATGCAAGTATGTATTCAATGTATTCAATGTAGTAGATTCATGTAATGTCCAATATTCTTCTCTAAGAATATTCTCTCTTCATTAAGTATGTGCAGTGGCGGATCTAGAAAATTTTACATGGGGTGGCAAAGGGGGGGCAAGAGGTCTTGTGACTCTGTGGGTAACATATAGTTAATGGGGAGCATTTATATACTAAGTTTGGTTTTTCCTTTTCCTTATTTTACTGAAAAACATTAGAATTTAAAAAACAGGTAACAGGATATGTGTAAGAACACATAGTATAACAACATAACATTTCCTTTCAAATAATACTGTTGTAGGCTACTCACTGCTTTTGGAGCTATAGACACAGCTTGTAGTGGTGGGTGGTGGCGAGTCTGAGTCTGCAGAGGCTGTATCTTCATCCTGGGAGCAGCCTGCCTGGATGGCCCGCAGGTAGCTATGGCTACGGGACCGGAAGCATGTAGGCGCAGGCAGATCCAAGGCCTCTACTGCCTGGGACTCCCCCTCACAGTATGGCACTGGGCGCCCACAACGCTGGCTGCATACCTAAAGAGCATGTGCGGTTTGACACACTAGGGATGACACTAAGAAATGCCCGGCCACAGCACCTCTGCAGGGAGGTTAGGGCCAGTTTGGGGTAGCAATGCAAGTAGACTGGCTCTATTGAGACATACAATACAATGTAAAACAATCAGGATGCTGAGCCTTTATGTCCTGGAATAAAATTCTGTGACATTTGGCAGAAATGTTCAAAATATTCAAAATCTACAACCAACATTGTAAAATCTAACCATTAAGGTAAAATAATAATAATAATATAGCTATGTTAGAATGTCCTCATCGCATAGCACAGAGTGAGCACAGAGTGAAGTAATAGTCAGACTGATATTAATTAACATTTGAAATGTTTAATCAGCAGGCACTTAGAATAATATAAAGGCTCAAAATAAAAACATCTAAAATAATTATTGGCTCACCCAGAGCTGTGTACAGTCTGCAGGACTTTATTTGTGCGGCAGATTTCCCTTTTCAGACACTGACATGATATTATATTACTGAAAATGCTGATCAAAACTATTAGAGAGATTATGACCACTTTTTCACCATAGAAGTAGTAAAAATTACAGTAATAGTCATTGTTAAATTAAATAATGTTAGTGACTTTGGAGACTTTATATATATATTTATATATGGTCTTAGCAGTAAATACTTTTCTTTAGATTTTTCACCTGGAACCGAATTTATTCCAGTTGTTTACTTTTCTCTGCTGTTGGTTTATAAGATAATTTACCAATTACTATTTCTATGTGAAATTCTATTCTAGAATATTTAATCTGCGAGTGAGAATATGACAAACAACAATATAGTAACCAATAGGAGGATCAGCCATACCTGAGCATCAATGCCTCTTCCCAGTGTACCAAAGCCTTGGTTGAAGTCATAGTTCCACTGTCGTGGAGGAGGTTCCACTGGGCTCACCAGGCAGTCTAGGTTGTCTAGGCTCCGATTTGTGGACAACTCTTTCAGAGAAGGTAGGGAGCTGCGGAAGTATGGATTAGAAGAAAAAGTTCAGAAGGTAGAAACTGTGAGGTAGGGGTACTCTCTTTGGCTGCCTGTGTCCAGTGGATGCTTTGAGTCACTCTCCAAAAGCTCGTTCTTCGGTATTTTGAGGTTAAATACTATAAAGATGAGTTTGAGTGTAGTGTGTGGATAGTGGGGAGTGCTGGGGTTCAAAACAGCAGCACAGAGGAAACAGTAAGATATCACTATTAAAATAAGAGTCACATAAATGTTTTGTAACTGATTATAACTTCTTAAGTTTCCTCTGTTCTGGGCACCTGCTGTTAGTGGAGATGTGTGACCATTGTACAGGCTGTGCCGTAAGCGCAATGGAAAATTAGTGAATCTTATACAGTAGTTATAACAACCACAACAACATAAAAGGGCAGGAAGAAACAGGGTACTAATGCAATACCTAGAGCATATTAAATGAGGGCAGAAGCAGCGGGGTAAAGCATTGGGGAGGCTCAAGGGAAAAAAAGCCAGTGGTTGGTGTTGGTTATCGTAGGGCGTATGTGAGGGTGGGTGGGGGTTTGGGCAGGTGGGGAGGGGAGGGGGGTGGTCCACACTTCCTGTCTCTGGATGACACTGACCTCAGATGCTGCATAGAGCAAGCACTTTGTAGCGGAGACCAGAGAAAATCCTCCCGCATGAAAGCGTAGCAACAAGGCCTGCGTGTGTGGATGTAAGGGGTAAAACACACGCAAAATATTTCACCTCCTCTTTTTTGGTATGATATATAATGTATATACTTTATGTGTGTTACAGTAAATGTAAGAACTGTAGGAACTGCAGGAAATGATTAGATTTCAATAGATTTTACAGATAAATGTCTGTGTTTTATGTATAGATTTCCTGTGGGGCCGGTAAATGTAAACATTTCCCGTGGTAAACCTATAGATCTCCCGGTGCTGATTGGGTAGTGGATTTTCAGCCATCGGATGGCATTGGTAAGTCAATTGCTAACAGTGTGCTAAACCCTAAACGTTTAACCATCTCTAACCCTGTATTAAAACGTAACCATCTGTAACGTTATTAATACTTAACCACCTTTGATCTCATACTTAATCATAACCATTTCTAATCATATACCTAAACAGAAAGATTTCTAACCTGAATACCTAAACATAATGATTTCTGTCACACTGTTTTATGTATAGATTTCCTGTGGGGCCGGTAAATGTAAACATTTCCCGTGGTAAACCTATAGATCTCCCGGTGCTGATTGGGTAGTGGATTTTCAGCCATCGGATGGCATTGGTAAGTCAATTGCTAACAGTGTGCTAAACCCTAAACGTTTAACCATCTCTAACCCTGTATTAAAACGTAACCATCTGTAACGTTATTAATACTTAACCACCTTTGATCTCATACTTAATCATAACCATTTCTAATCATATACCTAAACAGAAAGATTTCTAACCTGAATACCTAAACATAATGATTTCTGTCACACTGGAACAGTGATATATAGCAGTTGAGGCACGTTACATGCATTTATTTGCTGTTGTCATAGGAAATGTAAAGATAAACCCAGAAATGTAGGGGTAGTATAGTCTAGCGGTCTAGGTGTTGGACTCCCAGCCGGAAGGTCGTGGGTTTGAGCCTCAGAGTCGGCTTACCTGTAAGCACCCTTGACCAAGATGCCTAACCCCTATCTGCTAAAATTACAATGTAATTGGAAGTCGCTTTGGATAAAAGCGTCTGCTAAATGACCTAATTATAATTGAATGAAAAAAAAATGTATACAGTATTTACCACCCCACTGGTAAATGAACACACTTACAGGTGAGTTACACTATACATTACACTATTTCCCGCTTTTGTAAATATACAAGATTTTTTCTTTCATCATCTTCCTCTCATCAGAGATGTAATGCTCCAAGTAGTTTGCTTTTCCTGGCTGGCTGATGCTACATGACAAGATGCTGCCACCTGGTGACTGCCTTTGGGGACGTTTTTTTATTCCATTCCATTCTTAGGATACAGTATATCTCTTCTATTCCAACAAAATAACCATTTAACATAACTGAACCATTTTAAATAAATATTCTTTCTATTCCTATACTGTTCCCTAATATTTACCTTTATTCAGCAAATGTAAAAAAAGAATATAAAAATCCACCCTGACTTTGCATTGCATTAAAAGTTTACTCTGCGCTCCGCCAGACTCACTTGCGTGGAAGTGCGGGTGCCTGTTGCTCACTCAGGGAGTGCTGGGTGGCCTTCAGGTAGCTCTGGCGTCGGGCGGCGCTCTTGGGGGAAGGCTTGGGGCTGCCCTCGGAGTCCTCGCTGTCCTCCAGATCTCCCATGGCTTTCACGTAGCTGCCGCTGCGCATCCTGCGACAGGGGATCTCTGTTCCCCCGGCCCGGCCAGGCCCCAGAGTGCCCGCCCAGTCCCCCATGGGAACCTGCATGGTGAGCCACGCAGCACACACTTTTGTGAGGCTCTTCAACAGTGAGACGTGACTGTGGTGCCTTGAGACGGCAAGCATTTAATGGTTAGTTTGGTGACAGTGATGGCAATAAGCCAACACAAATCTAGTTATAGATGCATCAATAATACAAAAATGACTTCTGGTGATTATGGAAATAAGTCACTCCCCAAAATAAACACTTATTTGTAAATGTACTAAGCCATTTTATCCAACTGGTACAAAAACGTGATGTTGAATATGCATTCTCAAAGTCCCTCCTACCTGAAGGTATTGCTGTGCCAGGTCCTGGTGGCATGACTTAGATTTAAGCAGAGTCCTGTTGACTGTAGCCGACCCCTTCTGTAGGACCTGCCTGGCCTGGCTGAGCGTGAGCGTGGACCAGGAGCCTCTTTTCACCAGCGTGCCCTCCTTGCCCGCCCTGCCTATGCACTCCGCTTCCTTAGACGCCACCTGCAGTGTCGGACATGCCAAGAACTTGAGGTCGCTGCTGCTTTTGGAGGTCTTGAGAGTGTGTGCAGCGATGGTGTTGTAGCCCTGTGGGATGTGTCTGAGAGGAGCCTGGCTATCCGACACCGCCCTGCCAAGGGTCATCATGCTCAGGGGGTTTCGGTAGCCGACAGCAATAGTGGCCGCTTTGGCGGCACTATCGGCGTCCAGGGTATCGTCCGAGCTCCAGAGTCCTAGCGCGTTGGGCCTGGGTCTCGGCTTGGGCCCCTCGGTCTTGGCCCTATCTTTGCTTTTGCTCCTGCGGGTCGGCCTGCCCCTGTCCTCGCCAGTCTCGGCGGCGGCGCTGCC
>JAOEHI010044194.1:0-10121 GCA_025447815.1 Percopsis transmontana
TCTATATATAGATATATATATAGATATATCTATATATAGATATATCTATATATATATATAGATATATATCTATATCTCAGGAAATGTTGCATTGTGCGTGTGTGTAGGTGTAATGGCAGGCTTCAACATGAGCTCAGACCTTCAGCGACCTGAACACAACATCCCTGTGGGAACACTGGCAGCTGTCTTCACCTCGTAGGTCCTCCCCTCTACCAAACCACAGTCCACTAGTAGCCTGTTATTTTACTGCATATCTTCTTATTTTATTCTACTTAAAGTTCAGTAGTGAAGTCAAGCTACAAGTGCCTTTTGTTTCATGGACCCCCTAAATACTCCCTCCCATTAATTGCCATCAGGCCCGCTGATGGCAATTAGTGGGCCTTATGTTTTGTTTTGCGATTGATTGCTAAACATAATTCTCTGCCTGTGATTCGTCAGATCTGGAAACCCAGGCCAGTAGGAAGTAAACAACAAAATCCCTTGTCATGGAACAGAACCAACAAACCAGCGCTGTGACCCATAAATGTCACCGCATTGTAGATTTGAAATACTGTAGTTCGCCTATTAATAGAGAGAGAGAGGCAGAGTTGATCAAGCGGTTATACTGTTGGTGACCTACAGGTGGTTCCTGTATCTGGTCTTTGTCTTCCTATTGGGGGCCATCTGCACCAGAGAGGCTCTGCGCTATGACTTCTTGATAGCGGAAAAGGTAACCCCTCTCTTTGTTTTAACCCCTCTCTTTGTTGTAAGGGCAGTCTCTTTAGACCAGGGGGTTTCCCACAATGACAAACTGCTTTCCTCAATATTGCGTGTTTAAAGAAAGGCAATGCACATATAACACATTTAATCTATTATATATCTAGAAAAAGGAAAGGAAGATAAGTCAGAGCCACCAAAATGAACTGGGTATTCAGTTTTTTAAGATGCTTTACACTACATCACCAAATGAATGTTTACATATTAATATTCAGCAAGCTGGTATTTTCAATTGGAAAATGCTCTTTCAACACCCTCTAATTTTCTGACCCTCCACAATTTCTCTTGTATTAGACATTCATGGCAATGCCTATGCCCATAAGCCACATGGACCCTGCATTCTCTGGGGTCCCTTGGGACAACTGCTGTTAGGGAGGCATGACTTGGCAGGTTTAGCTGGAGTAACAGAAACACACAAACACACACGTATACAGTAAACGCACATACACGCAGCTGTCATTGCAGCCAACCAGTAGGGAAGGAGAGCAAATGAGCAGACCTTGGCCAAGAGATGATCCATGAGGCTCAGCCAGTGGTTGCACACTTGCTGTCGGGTGTGGGTTTGTGCGCCTGTGCATCTATGCGCTTGTGTCAGGGGTTTAAATCTACTTGATATGGGCCAAACGCTTGGCCATCTACAAGTGATTGTTTGTACAAGTCAAGACTTATACTGGATCTCAAGTAACATAGAAAACATATTTGTCTCAAGCCATCACTGTGCCTTGGCTGCAGCGGGGTGGTTGGTGAACATTGTTTTAGGGAAACTTGTTTTCATAAAGGGCTGGCTTTAGCAGCTCAGAACAGGGTGTAGTCGCTGCATTCTCCCCCCTCTTCCTCTCACACCCTGTGTTTGTTTTCCCTCTTCCTCCAGGTCTCCTTGGTGGGTTTCCTCTTTCTGTTGGGCCTCTATATCTCCTCCCTGGCTTCCTGCATGGGCGGCCTATACGGAGCACCCAGGATCCTTCAGTGTATCGCCCAGGAGAGGGTCATCCCCGCCCTAGCCTTCCTGGGAAAGGGGGTACGTGGGAGGATGCAAAAATGGAGAGGCGGGGGGGGGTACAGATACATTCAGATTCTTCAGTGGTGTGTGTACATGTCCATGTGTTTCACCTTGGCATGCAGCCCTTTCAAACCCTGTAGCTAAATAATGAATCTCAGGCAGAATGTCTCGCCCTGCTGCCTTGCGTGAATGTATGGGGGAGTCCATAGGAAGCAGTGATAGGGCTGCCTAATTATAGAGTAGCGGTCTCATCTCCGCAGAATGAAGGGAACTGCAGTGTATTACGGCAATGACTTATGGCTGCTTCCCAAACTCACACAGACAACCCCCCCCCCTCCCCCTCATCCCCACCCCCACCCTCCTGACCAGCAGAACCGTCTGACCTCTCTCGGCGGTCTGGAATGAAGCCCTAGACATCTTGGCCGAAATCAAAGTTTCAGAACAAACGCAGGAAGGGAGACAGGCAGGGCCCAGCCCTAGTAAACCTGGAGGCCGGCCAGGCACAGGGGAACGCTATAGGTTTTAGCACAGGAGTTGGAGCCCTGAAGTAAGCTGCTTGAAAATGATGGAACTGGGAAGAGTTAGCTTTATGCTAGCGAGTTTAGGTTGAGACAAAATGTTTGTTTTTACAGGTTGTTATTGCAAGTTAAAAATGGGTTGCCTAATCATAACATATCAAACAAAAATATTTATTTCCCACTCCCTGTGGATTTTATGTTTTTTTTTTTACGGTTGCAAAAATGACAATTATTTTCTTTGTATCTTATTTTACTTATAAATCAGTCCCTCTGTCTCTCCGTCTCCAACAGAAGGGTCCCAACAAAACCCCAGTAGCAGCCATCTGTCTGACTAGTCTGTTGACCATGGCCTTTATCTTCATCGGCCAGGTCAATATCCTGGCCCCCATCGTCACTATAAACTTCATGCTCACCTACAGCTTCATTGACTATTCCTACTTCAGCGTGGCCATGACCTATAAACTCCAGACCAAGGAAAACCGAGGCATTGCTTTCTTGGCCAAGAACGGCCACCGTAGCCTCACCAGGCTGAGCTCCAGGCCGTTACTGGAGGTCACCCACCAAAACTATGGCTCTGGAGGTACAGGTGATGCTGCTCTAGGGAAAGGGACCCTCCTGGAATTCACCAAGGATATGGACCGGATCTTTCCACCTCCACCTCCGAATGGTGACAGCGGAGCTGACCAGACCTCGGCCATGCAGGAGCCGTGCAGCAAACGCAAGAACAGTGGCGTCTGTGTTTCTGCCAAGCAGTCGCTGATGCAAAGCTTCGCCTTGGACCTGAACAGCAATGTGTTCCCCAACGAGGGAGAACAGGATATTGGCTTAGCCACCTCAGAGAAAGAAACTGAGCATAACACTGAGGGGCTGGAGCCCGGTGTTGGGCAAGACCTGCAGGCCAAGCCTCTTATTAAACCAAGCCACGATGAGCCGGATCAGGCAACTCAGCCTCAGGTTGGCAACACAGGTGAACAGCTTTACCATTGATGCACCAGGCTAGAGGAACAGCCAATGAAGTCTTATATGCAGTCATTTAACCCATGTCAAAATCTCCCAGGTGCCGAAATTAAGCCAGAACACCCAGTCAAGAAAGAAATAAAACCTATGTCTGACTCGTTCTATGGCCAGTTCTGCAACCTCTGGGTCTCTCTGATCGGTGTAAGTGATACGCTAGAATATTTACCTTGGTATGTCACAGGCTTTACAACTTTATACTGAAGCTTGGTTCAAATCTCTCTTCTAGGCACTGTGCTCCATCGTTATTATGTTTGTTATTCAATGGGCCTACGCCTTAGCAAATATTCTAATGGCTCTGCTGCTCTTTTTCTACATTGGAAAAACAAGTCCTGGACTTCATATAGGTGACAGTTTCCTTTTTTTAATACTGAAAACATTGCTTCATTATTAGGTTCCACCTGTTCTGGACACAAATATCGAACACCTTACTTCCGCATTCAAAAATAAGATAATTCCCAGAAAAGTGGGCTGTCTTGTGTATTCTTCATGTACTCAGGCGAAGTTTCTTTGCTTGGCAGCTGTTGTTCATTAGCATTACATCAATAGAGGCATAGTCTCTCAACTGTGTAGTACCATATCCCACAATGGTATGCTATCGCCTTCTAATGTGTGGAGCACTTGTGTCACAGGTGGCATGGCCAATGACTCTACATTTTTCCTGTTCATGTAGTATACAACAGAAAATAACAGCTGCACATGTTTTAGTCACATGGTTTGGCCCATGGTTTGCTGTATCTAGTAGTTTCTGGAATAGGATTAATATTACAACAATGTCTTGATCTGTTTTCAGGAATCGCAGCCCGGTTCAGCATTTTCAGCTGGCTCAAGTCTACACTGAGTAGCATTGGCAGGTTTGTGTTGGAGATTTTATGGCCTGGTCTTGTTTTAAATGTTATAAAAGGCCGGGTCTGGTTTTGAGCAGCTTTGGTGCCAAGCTCTCTTTAGTACTTAAAAACAGAAGGCGGTCACATCTTATGATATGGGAAATCTCAATATACTTTAAAGCTAATTTGAACCTGTAAAATCCTACTTTGCATTTGCCCCATCTATAAATATTATAGTAAATCAGAGCTATAATTTGAGTTACATGGGCTGAAAAAAATATTTTAATAGATCTTCAAGGAAATAAATCTTGGCTAATGTGGGAAAGCTGTCTGTATCACCAGCAAATCACAGAATAAATGAATACCACCGTATGATATTGCTCATTAGTAAAACAATAGGAACTGTACAATGTAATTACACACATAAATCTTTCTATGTTGCAGGAGAAAGGATTCTCTTAGGGACCAAATTGTGGTCACACCTTCTGTGCTCGGGGTTGACGTGAAAACCAAGCAGCTAACCGAGGACAATGCAGACTTTGCCTCTCGTCGCCGGTGTCACCAGTCGTCCTATATTGAGGTGGATAGGATGGTACAACCTCCACTTAACTGACTGATATATATAACCCATCACTCTATTACAGTTATAATTATTAAAATTACAGTGTTGCACGCATTTCAGTGGCAGCTTGGTTGAACTTCATCATATGCAGCAAATTCCAAGTGTTGTATAATATTCATCATATTCTGTTGAACGGAGTCGGTTATGGGTTTTTGTGCATCTGTCTTGTTTTTGTAACGCACATGCACACGAACCCTTTTGAGTCACAATGTACTGTATTTGGATTTAGGAACCATTTGCATTGCTCTGCATCCCAGTGGGCAAAGATTGCACACTATCCATTTTTAAGGTTAACCAGCATTAAAGCACAGCTTCAGTCTCATGGTGGATCACGTGAATTCATAGGCAAAACACTTGTCAGGTTATGCTCAATAAACTTTGTCTTCTAATACCCCAAAAGATGAGCATTGTGTCATTAGAACCTCTGTAATATTCCAGTTAATTATCTTATTATTCCAGAGTGCGTAGTGATTGTGATTTAAAAACTCCAGTGTTTAAATAAGTGTAAATAAGTTGCAACATTCTATTGGTAGAACATCTAAATTGTGATAGCTGAAATTAACTGAAATGTGTTGTTTTAATATTTTATTGCAAGAACTATGGCCTTAATTACTGAGAAATATACAAGAATTAGGCGATACATATATCGCCTAATTATAGTTGTGAGATTATATATATAATATAATCTCACAACTGGCCAGCCTGTGTGATGGTTTGAGTGAACATCGCCACTGTGTCAAAGCTGCAACACTGGCAGGCCATCTGATACTGTGGTGGGGATTCATATAATTATTAGGCCTACTGGTATATTGGGTGATTATTCGTATTTTCTAGACAATGTTTAGTAATTTCATAATTTCCCCACATTACTCTACTGTACTGTAATTTGTAACGTTACCGCATGTCAAAAAGAAGTTAGAAACATTGTTTACAGTTGAGAACTAGGCTACAAATACTTTTGAAGGAGAGCAGGTGGGCAGTGACTAACAGAAGGAGTAGCCTAACCGACTAATCCAGAACACATTTTGCAAACTTTAAATCTGGCCAGTATAGCAAGTGAGTTAGAGATGCATTCCTTTCGCTAGTAAGGAATAAAAAACGACGTATTGGTCCCTCGATTATTACACAATTTAAAACGATAAACAGTGGGAAGTTGTTTAAAAATAACAGCTGAATAGAGTCTGTGTCTTTTACCAGCGTCTTATATTCGCGTTTGTTTTGAATATATCACTCAATTTCTACCGGTTTTTGATATTTAAGAAAACTTCCTGCATGGTGGAAAAGCCACTGCAGGACGGTGAATAGCGGATTTGGTTTTTGGGTGGAAACCACTAGTGTGCGTGCTTGTGTGTGTGGGAGGAGCCCAAACGTATCGAACGTGATAACACTATTCTGTTCAACTTTGCCTGCGCGAACTCCAGAAAACATTACCCGCCACCGGATCCAAGGGAGCTATAGGGAATCATTGGACATTGTGAAATATCTTTTAAAGCTGAAATGTTTTTCTAATGGTGAGTCTGGGCGATTCACCGGATTTTACCAGAAAACTATCCGCTACCGTTTACTGGTACTGAATTATGGAAACAGGTTTTTTGAATCACGTCCTCGGTTGGTCTCTGATGGCTCTCCTGGCGGTACCGAGCACCCTCGAAGCATGGCCGGCCACAACAGACAACAGCGATGTGTCCACTGCGCTGGTAACAGGATACTACTCAACAGGCACAGATGGACTTAGCACCGCAACAGAGAAAGTGTTTCATCCGGTGACTGCAGAGGTTGGAGTGCGTTTACTAGCGACTGGAACAAACGCTGTGCACAGACACACTGATGAAACACAGACTTCTACTGATGGTAACTTAGGTAAGCACTGTCAGTGTTCTATATAAAGTTGAAAACGTGGTCCCTGCATTGCTCAATATAACAAAAGTCCAATTTCTCTGGCCCATTGTGACTAAGATTAATAAACACATTCCGAATGACTGATGAATAGGATCTTTGTAGCCTACAGGTTGGTGATAAATCTGTAAAATAATATAAGCCAATATAATGTTAGACTGATGGCACATGTAAGACATACAGTATATGACAAGTAGTAACTGATTATTAATTTGGCACTATTATTCAACTCCTAATTTAAATTATGGCAAAGTTAGGCCATTTGTTTAAAAATGGTGAGCAACAATTTGGGTTGCATTATATTTAATTTTGAAAACCTTGTCCTAACAAAATGTGGTTTTACTGATTACAGATGACAGTCCCTGTTTGCTTATGAACTATACCCATCACTGAGATTATGTCATTCCACACTTTACTTGATCTGGGTCTGTGGGAACCTGGCACTGCTCTTGGTGACACTATCGGACATCAGCATTCCTACTTTATCAAGGAATTTAGTTATTTCCTCTTTACAAAATATCCCAGGGCATTGTTTTTGGTACAGTGAAAGTCTTGACACATTGCCAGGGCATCACCATTTCCCATCTACTGTATGTACTGGTCTAACAAGCTGTTCACTGTAGTACTTGGGACCCGTAATTATTGCATTCAGGATTCAGTGTAGGCCTGCTCTTACAGTACTGTATCTGCTGAGGTGTATATTTCCCACCTGCAAGTGGACTTTGCTAGTAAAAGAAGCAGACAGTTACAGGTCGGGTTGGTCAGGCTGAGAGCTGAGTGATAATAAACAGTCTATCTGGGAGGGTCTGCCTTTCAGACCAAGTTCCACTCTGGGTTTTGCAACTTATGCCAGCAGACTCAATCCAGAGAGAGAGAGAGAGAGAGAGAAAGAAAGAGAGGAAGACAGAGGGAATCATAAAGCAAGGTTGAGAAACAAAGGATGATGCCTCCAGTCCCTCCTCAGACTCCCTGTGGACAGGTTGTTCTATATAGAAAGTTGACCTCTTCCCCTCCATTGGTTTGGGAAAGCCTTCCGGATGTTGTCCAGCTCTGAGACGCATCCTTGGGGTACTGCTGTTCCAGTTCTGCGCTGCTAGAGGCCAGCCAGCTCAAAGGCTGTCAGGAGTAGCTTGTAGAACAAGTACAGATTGTGTCCCAGTGGGGGCATTTCTTATTTGGGAGTTGCAGTTTAGAAATATTGTACAACACGCGGTGAAATGAAAGGCATCTGTTGTTCGAGCCTGTGCTTCCAGTATCTTTGCTAACAAATTAGATTACTTCTAAAAGGATGTCATAATTTATAGATAGCTTGGATAGCGGCAGAGTGGGAGTTATGTGAGCAATTCTGCAGTCCAAGTGTGGATTTAAACATGCTTTGACAAAGTAGCTTAGAGACAGCTTGCTCAACATCAGGAATGATTTGTTGAAAACGATTTTCTGAAGCTCTGTTTAGCACTCTTAACACCGTGGCTACAAACCACCGTTAAAAGATGAATCACAATTTTACACCACATGCTAAACGTTGCGCTTGTGAGTTTTACGCAGGGTTTTGTATGGTTTTATAACAAAGTCTTATTTTTTCCTATAAAATCATGTTATGTTTTTATAGTTTAATGTGTTGGAATTCGCAGTATTTGCTGCATTTCAACAATATTTGCCAATATTCACGACACAGCCATACTCCATAGACGCTAGACTTGTGTGTGAGACCCACATCTATTTTGTCACAGTTTTATGCCCTTTGCTCACTCAGCTTTAGGAAGGAAATTGCTGATTCCCGGCGGACGCAGCGGCCACCATATTTAGGACCACAAGCTTTTGTTAGAGTAGACATGCCTGGTTGCCAACAGTTCTCCACCTAAAAGTCATTACATCGGCAGCAAGCCACTTCTTACAAGCATCTTCCCTCTCATGTAGTACATAAAAGAACAGACAGCAGCCTCTTGGGTGCCCTCTATCGGCACATTAGCAAAAATGGATTAAAAAAAAAATAATAATTTAAAATGAATTGATAACAAAACACACAAGACACACATTGTTAGATTATTTTATAAAATATTAGATATAATTTGATTTGTGGGAAAACATTTTTTCACAAATGGTGAAAAGCAGACAAATGTCATGGTCATCTACTTTATCTGACCCACAGCCAGTGAGCAGACAGAGGCACTCACAGAAGGAGGTAGAAGGTCAATAGACTGGACCTCGGGTCTGTCCGCAGAACCCCCTGTGACGCCCCACGTCGACGCCACCACCGACGCTAGCAACACACGCTGGGAAGATCTACCCACCACAGACCACCTGCTGGACGTCTCCCCTCCTCACTCGCTGGAGCCCAAGACCTGGGCGGTGACCGAGGAGAGCAGGAGGCTGCTGCAGGACAGCCCCGGGGCCGGCCTCCGGCTAGGGGATGCCACCACTCCCGACCCGGTGACGTTCCTGGGGGTCTCGGTCCAAACGGACGGTACCTACATCTCCACTACCAACAGCCGAGCCAGGGAGAGGACCCTCCTGTCTGTCACCTCCTCCTCCTCCTCCTCCTCCTCCTCTAGTAACAGCACCTCCTCTTTATTTACGGAGGACTCCGACTCTGAGCAGCCCCCTTCTACTTGGACCCTTCCCGTCACGAGTAGAGAGGCTAACGGTTATACTGGGAATGACAACAGGGACACCGCTAATGTAGACCCCCATCTCACCTTAAGCTGGGGCTTTTCAGAGAGAGAGACCAAAAGCCTGGGCGTTTCTGAGGGAACCGACACACGAACGGGAGGTCCTAACGCCACCCACCACCAAACGGCTACCGCGTCCGAGGAAGCTCCCAATTCAACCCAACCTCTCGAAGTGACGGAGAAAGACTCAACAGACTCTGGCGCGGGCACAGACGCTGGCACTGAACAGCCGGTAGCGTCCGTTTCGTACACGCCACCCGCCGTTTCTTTCGAGGGCGGTGCCACCAACAGCTCGGGGACGACAACCTCGTCGTCGCACGCCCCCACTGCCGATGCGTCTGTTGAACCTTCCACTAGAGGGCACACCTCCAGCAGCGGAAGCCAGGGAGAGAGCCAAAGCGTGTCACCCCAGACGGAAAAGGAGACCACATACATGGGTCTGACCACAGCGCCCCCTACGGTCGGAACCAGCGCGACGACCCTGGATGACTCTCTGGGCAGGGGGCCGTTGGATCAGCCCCCGTTCATCCAGACAGACAGGCCAATTCTGGCTACCGAGGTCCTCACAACAACACTTGCAGCTACACACAGGTACTTTTACTAACACATTGTCATCAATGGGTCAAATGCCATATGTAGTGATGCTTTCCTTTCATTTCCGTCCCCACCAGGTCTCAGGTAACGGAAGCGGCGGAGACCTCAGTAGCCACAGACAGCAGCCAGATGACGGCTGCCACCACCCCCAGTGAGCAGACAGAGGCACTCACAGAAGGAGGTAGAAGGTCAATAGACTGGACCTCGGGTCTGTCCGCAGAACCC
>JAOEHI010044194.1:10221-21240 GCA_025447815.1 Percopsis transmontana
TTCCTTTCATTTCCGTCCCCACCAGGTCTCAGGTAACGGAAGCGGCGGAGACCTCAGTAGCCACAGACAGCAGCCAGGTGACGGCTGCCACCACCCCCAGCCTCTCTCCGGCCGCCTCCAGCACCAGTAGTGGTGTGGCCGGTCCCACCGATGGACCACCCGCTCCGCATCCTACAACCTCCTCCTCCGCCGCCTCCACCCCGGGCCAGCGGACCTCAGTGGGGTCCACCACCCCCCTTCCGCCCAGCCAGACCCAGGAGGCCACCGTGCCAGAGGTTGGCCCCACACACCCCACCACGACCACCCTCCGCCTGGAGAGCACCACGGCCACCCCGGGGAACGCGACGACCACAGGGGGGGGCGTCACCACTGCCTACAGCCGCACAACCCCCGCCAGGGCCACCGTTGCAGCTCACACCACGGGCCAACAGACGGACAGGGGGACCACTGAGGTCCTGGTGACAACAGCACCCGCGTTGGTCCAGCCCACAAAGGCGCCCCCTGGTGGGTGGTTCACGCTGATGATGTTTTAGTAGCTGTTGTTTCTATCTTTGCTTAGCTTAGTTAGCGTAGTAGATGAATGTCTTTTAAAATAGTTTTAAAATGGTTTATGAACTGAATTTTAAAAATATTTTTGGTCTGGTATGGAGGACACAGTATCTGTTGTTGGGGGATTAATACTCATGAATATGTCATGGTCCTCAAATGAACACCACATTTATTAATCAAATAATTTGTGTTTAATTTTAATTTTGTTAAACTGTGCTATCCTTTTTTTTTCCTTTGACTCCCAAGGCATTAGACCTAATAGCTCAACTTTCTGTACAAAGCTTTTTGTTTTAATCGGTTAATCTGTTCTAAAATGCAACTATCAGGTGTCAGTCCATCTAAATCCTGATCTTCTCCTCTAAAACCTAGTCAACCCCTGTGCGTCAAATCCCTGCATTAACGGAGGGATGTGTGTGAGCTACGGAGGGCGGGATTTCACCTGCCACTGTCTGCAGGCTTGGACGGGGCCTACCTGCAATCAAGGTGAGCCTGTCTCCTCACAACACTGCTCTACATTACGGTAAAACTTGATGTAGATGGTCGTAATAGCCTACTGTACGTGTGTCTCACATTAAGATAAGGACGAATGTGAGAGGGACCCCTGTCCCCCTGGCTCTAGGTGTGTGAACACGCGGGGCTCCTTCAGCTGTGAGTGCCCACTTGGCTTTGACCTGGAAGATGTACGCACCTGTACTAAAGGTGAGAGTCTCGCGGTGCTAACGACCGCTGATTAAGACAACGCCAAAAACATGTCATGATCGCACATTCAGACATTTCACACTACCCCTGATGGTGTCTTCACGAACTCGGGTATCAAAATGATCTCTGAATTTCCCACTCGAAATTAGGACTTTAGGGGGCGTTCATGTGACACTTCCAAGTAGGCAATTCTATTTACCATAATTCTAATAGCATGTGAAGGCAGCATTAAACACACATTTATCCACCATAATCTGCTCAATCAGAGTCAATCAAAGACCAATATATTAAAATGGGTTTGAGATTAGTTTTGAAAGCATTATTTTGTGGAGAAGGATCTAATTATTAGATGGGAACTACAAACGGATACAGAATAGCCTTGACTGGAGGGGTTGAGTTGTCGTTTTGAAGCTATTATCGTCTTGCTGTTAACTTTAATTCACTGGGCTGAGCACCTGTTTTTAGAAGTCCCCTAAAAGGCTTGTGAAATATGTGTTACTGGTGCCAACAGACTCACTATAAACAGTGTTTTGTTCTCTCTGTCACAGCAAAGACCTTTTTGGGAACATTCAGCATCAACAGACAACCGCATGATCCCGTACTCTTGACGAATGGCGTCATGCACGAGATTCAGCGCGAGATAATTCAGCTGGTGAGAGGCCGCCCACATGACTGGGCCTGACTGCTTATCTATAGTCGATGCCCGGTTTTAAATCTACTCTTTCCTTTCTTTGCCTCAGCTGAACGCCTCACTATCGGTTCTGCATGGTTACAGCCGCTCAACTTTGAGTAAGAAGTAAGTGTTCTTTATTCCTGTATCACTGGATCACTGGATCTGAAGTTTCAATGTACAGTATTTGCCATCCAGTGAACTTTTGAAAATAGGATTGGCCCGAATTGCCTGTGTTAATGTTTATTGTAAATATACTGCATTTATCCTCTTCTCTGCCCCTTGCCTCCTTTTTTCTTCCAATCTTTTTCACCTCTACATTCCTCAAATTTTTCCTTTCTTCTCCTCTGGCATAGTTAGCACTGTTACCTCACAACAAAAAGATCCGGGGTTCAAACCCAAAATGGGACCTTTTAGTGTGGAGTTTGCATGTTCCTTCAACGCGTTCTGGTGTGTTCTGGTTTCCCCCCACACCAGAAAGACACTCATGTTAGCATAACAATCCTGCCATTGCACTTGAGCAAGGCCCTAGCATTAGAAGAGTTGGTCCCCAAGGGCTGCATTGTGGCCATCCACTGCTACCAGAGATGAGTCGGAAGCAGAGGACAAATGCCCCCCGCGGGGCCAGCAAAAGGATATCTCCACTTAACTCCTCTGCTCTCCTCTTCTCAGGCAGGAGGATGGGGTTCTTATCTCGGCTGTCAACATGTTTTCCTTCGCTACAGACGTGACCAGCGGTGAGGTCTACAACAGCATCCAGATGTTTCTCAGCAACTGCAGCGCCTCCACAGCCCACTGCAGGGTGGTTGTGCACTACAAGCTCACCTACCATGGTAGCTATGAATATATGTCACTTTTTTCCGCTTGCTAATTACATTTGGGTCATTTAGCAGATGCTTTTATCCAAAGCGACTTACAATTACATGGTGCTATTACATGGAGCAGGTAGGGGTTAAGCAACTTGCTCAAGGATGCTTACAGGTAGGGCAACTCTGGGGCTTGAACCCACGACCTTCCAGCTGGGAGTCCAACAGACCACTAGACCCCTTGAATCAGATGTCTCCTGATTCAAACTTTAATTTTGAATCTGTTTGGAATTGTAAACACCATTCATTATCACCATATATCATTTATAGGAAATGTGGGGGACACCATTGAGTAACACCTAAATCCCTTCTTTCCCCTGACAATATTGTCTGTGTCCCAGAGGAGAGCCTGTGCCTGGCCCAGAAGACACAGTGCGACACAGAGCGCTCAGCCTGCACAGACAACAATGGCACAGCCTACTGCCAGTGTCTGCCTGGCTATTACAAGCACAACCCCGAGGACCTCTCCTGCATTGGTACGCTGTGTGTGTGTGTGTGCGTGTGTGCGTGTGTGCGTGCGTGCGTGCGTGGGACACCCAAAAGGAAGGGGTTAATTTTTTGCAAACAACTTTTTGTAGCATAAAACAACCGGATACAAATTTACAGTATTGCACAGCATTAAAATATGTGGGTACATTTTATTGTAGATATTCAGAAATAACAATACAAGTTTATAAATACTTCAATTCAACAAGATTATTTAAATATCTTAAACCCCCCCCCCCCCCCCCCCCCAAGAATCTGGCTCTCAGGGGGTCCCGACCCAGAGTTCTTTACTGTATAGGTGTAGGGTGTCGCAGGGGGTTGCCTCATAGCGGAAGTAGTTTTCATTATTTTGCTATAGGTTGTTTTTCTGACCCTAGTATTTTCACACTTTTCCCAGAATGTGGGGATGGCTACAAGCTAGAGAACGGCACATGTGTCCAGTAAGTCGATTTTTACATTCATTGAACACATTCAGTGTCCATGAAAATTTTTAAAATTGGATGTAAAACTAAAATCATGTACTGATCAGAAATTCCACTGTCTGATTTCACGTTCCAGGTGCATGTTTGGATTTGGAGGGTTCAACTGCGGAAATTGTAAGTGGCACGGAGAATTAATCCTAGAACAAAATAAAAAAAACAAATAATAATGTCTGATGATGTTCTGCTGTTGTATTTATTGTGGTCCTGAATGTTGCAGTTTACAAGCTGATTGCAGTGGTGGTATCACCTGCAGTGGGTGGCCTGCTTCTCATCCTCATTATCGCTCTCATTGTCACCTGTTGCAAGTAAGGAAACGGCAACTAAGCCGCTTTATAGCATACAGCAGAAAAAGTAGCTTGCAACAAGGAAACTAAGTTTACAGTAAAATCCACAGGCACAAAACGCAATTAAAAGAAAAACTAAATTTTTGTTGAACCCTAATATGCAGTAAAGTCACACGCTGTCGTTCAGCAAACGATAATCATTTGCATCCTAAAAACACATCAGTATCAGCTTTGCATCTATCATGTACAAGGGGTTAACTCATGATGAATGTCTGTTTAAAGGCTTAATATTGAGGTTAGTAAGCTACAGAGTCAAGGGTTTAACAAAAGTTTAATTCCTATTTTAAGAAATGTCGCTACACATATTTACAGTTAAAGACACTAGAAACACACACCTCACTCGACTCATTTTGCTGGTTTGGCCATCTGTGCAGATGTGTACAGATTGTGTTTTTGTTATACAACTGACAGCTTGTAGCTCAGCCTAACTTAAACCTGCCACAGTGAGAGAATGGATTTACCTTCCCAGGGACTTGAATCATGTAAACACTGGAGGTTTTAACCTTTGGAAAGAGAATGCACAGGATACTTCTAAGTACTATTCAGTAAACTTTCTTGTTGCAGTAAAATATGAAACTTTTACTCTGGAGAACAAGACAGAGCCCAGCTTTTGCACTCTGAATCCAAACTGTTGTCTTCAGATTCCCTCTAAGATAGTTCTCAAATATGTTGTTTCTCAGGAAAGATAAGAACGACATCAACAAAATCATCTTCAAGAGCGGAGATCTACTGATGTCTCCGTACGCTGACTTCCCCAAGCCTAACCGCGTGTCTACGGAGTGGGGCCGGGAGACCATAGAGATGCAGGAGAACGGAAGCACCAAGAACCTGCTACAAATGACCGACATTTACTACTCTGTAAGGACTCTCCACTCACACTGCAACTTCCCTTTGAAACATAGTTAAAAACAATTTCATGTTACAGTATATCCAATTTAATATTTATTGTGACTTTATTATTTCTTTAATTTATTTTATTTCTTTTTTTGTACTTTTCTGCCACAAAAAAAAAAGTTAATTTAGCTACAAAGTTTTTTTTTTTTTTACTTAACACAGTTCAGCAGCAGTTTTACTACAAAACATAATTTAGCAGCATTAACATGTCTTACCGTCATCACTGGTAACTGAATCAGTCCCCGCTGTCCATCCCTTAGTTGAGCTTTAATATTAAGATAAAATCGGGTTTTGTCAAATAAATATATAAAATGCATCATTTGAAAATAATAAATATATTTCTTTCTCTCCTTTCTCTCAGCCTGCGTTGCGGAACGCTGACCTGGAGAGAAACGGCTTGTACCCGTTTACCGGTTTGCCGGGTTCCCGTCACTCGTGCATCTACCCGGCACAGTGGAACCCCTCCTTCATCAGCGACGACTCTCGAAGGAGAGACTACTTCTAACCCCACCCTCCGCCGTCACTACTGCTGTTTCTCTGCTGCAGTGATTGTTGTTTACAATGCAACTGACTTTGATTGGCCATGCATTGTTTGTCCAGCCCGTTTGACTGGCTGCATTCAGGGTTGCACACTTTGTCTGTTTTGTGAAAAAGACATGGGACACTGCATGTGTGCGTGTACATAGCTGTGTGTGCGTGTGTGTGTGTGCGCGCATGGTTTTGCGTGGTTTTGGTTGCATATGTGCGCATAACTATTTCACATTTCTGTGTTAAATATATTTACGTGTGTGTTAACGTGACTGTACATTTATTGTTAAAATATCAACATGTGCGTGCCGCTGCTGTGATATGTAAAACTGCTTAAAAAAAAAGCTATGGGTAGTTTCTTTCTAGATCCATGTGAAAATATGGAGAATTGATGAAACAGGAAATGGAGAGACCACTGAAGATGTTGAATGCACCAAACGTATTTCATGTGTTAATTTATTCTCATGTATGTCAGAATTGACATGTAGCATAACATACACACTGAGGAGAGATTAGCATGTGTGTGTGTGTGTGTGTGTGTGTGTGTGTGTGTGTGTGTGTGTGTGTGTTTAAAAAAAAAAAATATTCTACATCGGTGCCAAAAGTATTCTCATTGTGACTGTATGTAAAGATGTATTATATATATATATATATATATTTTCCCCCTATGTGCATAAAAGGCACGTCTTGTTTGACGTTCTAGTCAGACGTGCTTATTTAAATAAAGGTCTTGCAAAAATAAAGGTCCTGATTTCCTCACGTATCAGACAAAGGCAAATATATACACACAAGAATATATATAATGTCGTACACACATCATACATGTGTGTCCACTTAAATTTTATTTTTAAATTAAAGAGACAGCACATGCATATATAACCCATTACAAAACAAGCAAATGCAGGATGAGTAATAAACTATTCATCAGAACAAATGAAAACTTTGGTTGTATCGTTATACTGTACCTTGCATGTAATACGATACTTCCATCTTGCAACAAGGTGTATATTACTGTATTGTCCACCAGAGGGCGGTAGATTCAAATATGTACACTCACCGTCCACTTCGTTAGGCACACGTTGGACCCCTTTTGCTTCGTGGCATAGATTCAACAAGGTGCTGGAAACATTCCTCAGAGATTTTGGTCCATATTGACATTGACAAGATGCGAATCTCCTGTTCCACCACATCCCAAAGGTGCTCTATTGCTGCTGCTCAATGGGTACTTTTTCAGACCATTCTCTGTAAACCGTAGAGATGGTGGGAAAATCCCAGTAGACGAGCACTTTCTGAAATACTCAAACATGCCACGTTCAAAGTCACTTAAATCCCCTTTCTTCTCCATTCCGATGCTTGTTTTGAACTTAGCAAAACAAAGCAGATCGTCTTGACCATGTCTACACCTAAATGCAGTGAGTCGCTGCCGCGTGATTTAACATTAGAATTTGTGTTAACGAGCAGTTGAAAAGGTATAGCCTAAGCTACCGGTACCTAATGAAGTGGCGAATGAATGGTGAATGTATAATATATTTCATGGTCACCACGTTTGAGGAAACGTTATAAGCAAACGTATCGCCAAAAAATAAAAATAAAAAGCTGACTTCTACTTTGGCTCAGGTCTGATAGCGTAGGCTTCAAGCTAAATACTTATATACTGGCCTACCTCTAGCTCTAGCCCATCTGAGCCATGTATTGAATGTATCGAGATGTATCGACTGTATTTTAAAGTAATTTTCCGTAAGTGCCAGATTTCAAGGCGGATATCAACATTTTATTGCTAACCAGTGATTATTCCCATAATTGATATGCCTTCTTTAGTGCCTGTGAAGCTAGCAGATTCCCAGTAGGGGGCCTATCAGCAAGGGAAAAAATGATCATACTCAAGGTCAGAGGTTTAACAACATGGCATCCATATTTTTCTATTACTAATATAATCCTAACTTATACGCTAAAAAAATGTTGTCAGGACTACTCCCCACTCACAGAAAACCCTATAACATGTGTAACATGAAGTCCACATGATTACATAGAATTCCTGTGGTTTTTCAGTAGGGGCCCGTGTTTTACAACTCTCAGGAGTTCATTAATGTGTTAACAGCCTATACCGTACTCAAAGCTTGCCTTGCCTGTCTGGTTGACCATCACCTAGGCAACCAAGTGTAAACGTACAGCAGGAGGCATCCACAACAAAAGAAACACTAGACACCAGAGCCGAAGAGATCACTACAACAAACGCAATCATTTACAAGTTCTGAATTCACTTGTGCAGCAGGGACGTGTGAATTTTGTTTTAAGATAGCATATCTCAACAGGGGAGCTGACATCATCACACAACTTTAAGGGTGAGTAACTCCAATCTTTGTATTGCATTATTGACAGTAAATGCGTGTGTGAAAGCATGGTTCTGATGTGTCTCTATTTATGCATAAAGGCTTACTTGAATGTAAATTGTTCAATGGAAGACACGGGTGGTTAAGGGTAAATGTAATGTAGCTACAGTTATAAATTAATGTCTCAAAATAGTGGCACATTAGTGCGTCTGTTCCCACACACTGACGCATGTACACCGTTGTGCTGTGATTTGCATAATGATGACTTACAGCACTAGCCTAATGGCCGTGGTAAAAATAAAGGGCATAACAGCAGGTCTAGTGGGACCAATGGGTCATCAGAGACCCCTGTCAATAGAATAGCAATGAGAATCTGCACCCAAACAAAGCAGAGTACTGAGTGGAGGAAGAAAATAAACGATTATCCGTCTTACTAACAAATTCATCCACTCGTCATTCCAGACTCACGTCCATGTAGCCAGTATGGAGAGACAGGACATAGAGGAAAATGTGGTGAGACCGCAGGGGACAGGCGAACAGGAGGTGCTGAGAAAAGACGAGGAGGTCTGGGAGGAGCTGGGTGTCGCCAGCGCTGAGGACATCTGCCCTCCGCTTATCACCGCCTGCCAAGAAGGCAACGCTGAGGTCAGTGGGCAATGTGGGTTGTGAAGTGACATGTGCTGTGTTTATCAGCTAGAGAAAGAGACTGGGTCCCAGTTGATTACAGCGCGTCCTGGTGTAATTGGTGTTGATGGTTGAGTGATACTGCCGGTGACCCTGGAAAACACAGAACAGAATAGAACGAAATAGAATAGAGTCCTAGAACAGAATAAAAAATAAATATAGAATGCAATAGAAGAAACAGAAAAATATAGAATAGAATAGTGGCTTGTACTAGAACAAGGAGAAATCTAAGACATGCCTAACCCCTATCTGCTCCATGTAATAGCATGTAATTGTAAGTTGCTTTGGATAAAAGCGTCTACTAAATGACCTAATTGTAATTAGTGAAAGGGCTCTTGCTGATGATATTCTGATAATGTGATGTCCTAATGTGATATTTGACCATAAATATTGCAGTATCTTCCGAAAGAATATGTGAAAGATCTAATAATAAATTACTTAAAAATGTAAACATGAAGCATCTGTAATTTTTACACCTACAGTAAATGTCGCCTTTAATTTTAAGTAGTCGGTTGGAATAGGAAATGTCCTGAGCATGTTGTGAACACATGAACCAAAAACAATAATACTGTGGGGAGCGAGGTCATTAGTACGGATGACTACACAAATGTATTTGTCTTATAATGTGCATGCACGCTATCATCATGCAGTTAGCCTATTAACTGATGGCCAACAAAATATTAGAATTGGAGAGGGATTAAATGTTAGTGCTCATGTGGCCTTGCACGTGAAAGGGAGAAAGAAATCCACGTGACAGGTAGTATTTTCCCTGACAATACCAATATCATGTAGGCCTGTGTGTGTGTGTGTGTGTGTGTGTGTGTGTGTGTGTGTGTGTGTGTGTGTGTCACTGACGTAACGTCTCTTACACAGGAGGCTATCTCACTGTTTTGTATAGCGCCTCTGAATTCTCCCAGGGAGCCATTTTCAAAACAAGCTGATGACTTACTGGATGTAAGGAGCACACAGGGGAAATTCAGGGCTTCTCTCACCTGGAAGAATTTCCTTCTAATAGTCAAAATAATATTTGTCATGGCTTTGGTTTTCAGAAAGACAATACCAGGAAGTTTAAATAGCCTTGTACAGCATATACATGGAGCATAAAACAACACACATTTCTATCGGAAGTAAGCCTAAATACTATCTTTACATCACATTTTTTTTATACCTGAACTTTTATTGACTGCATACTTACACTAAAATCTTATTTTACAATGAGGGAGTAAACTCTGACACTCTCTATACATGTTTTACAGGTGATACAACGGCTGCTAACAACACAAGCAGATTTAACTCTGGTTAACTGTAGCAACCAGACAGTGCTGCACGTATGTACTCCAAAACTCCAGGGGGCAGTGTTGAAGTGGTTGTCAAGGCCTCATTTGCCTCCCCAGGCTCAACTGCTGCAGGCTGCCTGGCAGGGAGACCTTCGCCCCTTGCAACACCTGCTGGTGAGGAATGAGGGTGGCACAAAACTGATCCCCATAAATGTTAGAGGGTTTACGAATGAATAAATTCTCTGCATTGTAAAACTGTCAACGTAAAGTTTTCCTCACAAAGGTTTGCACTAATGAAAAGGCCTTCATTGTCTCTGTAAATGTTTAAGGGACTTTAAAGATGAACAGATATTTGAGATAAATTACTGTATAGGGGATTAGGACAGATCTCACACCTGTCTCACAACTCACACCTGTTGGGCAGGACAACTGAGACCTTTTTTTTGATTGGCTTATAAGGTCATAGTGTGGTCGATGACATCAGTACCTATAGCCTGACTTCAACCCGAGAAGAGCTCTAATAAGCCCCGGTATATGAAACACCTGTCTTTACAGTCCCTTTAATAATGTATGTGGCCGTTCGACGCTATACACAATATACATACTATACCCAGATGCACTGTATGTAGAAAATACTGGAAACACGTCACACCTTATAAACATAAGTATAGTAAATATCTCATTTGTTAAAATATGCTTCAGTTCTGTCCGGGAAAGAGGAATTCAGAGTCCCTTGTGTTATGTGTGACATTTTGTATCTGGAAATGTGATCCACATCGTCAGGTGCTTTTCTAACAATGAGTTGAGTCTAACTGGCAGACTGTGTGTGAATGGTTCATCTGTATCTGTGCCTGCTTGTTCGGGGCTGTCCCTCGGCCTGTCGTCATGTTGAATAATCACATTGCCTGGTCCTAATCCTAGTCCTATTTCAAGAGAGCTAAATAAATCAAATGTAAAACTGGTTGATAAACATACAGCCTCTGTACAGTATGTTAGCGTGTATGAAATGAAAGACGGCGCTACAGTCTTGGGCCGGTAGTTTGTTTGTAGTATCTTTATGTGATGTTTGCGTATATGCACGTTTTTGTCGGCTTGCATATAATGTGCCTGTGTGTGTGTGTGTGTGTGTGTGTGTGTGTGTGTGTGTGTGTGTGTGTGTGTGAGCGCGCGCGTGTGTGTGTGTGTGTTTAGTAGACACACAAAAAACTAA